>CAUYON010167309.1:0-18275 GCA_963573935.1 Arctocebus calabarensis
AGGAGGAGATGGGGAAAGACTGGGAGAGAAACGGAGAGAGCTTCTCTCTCCCCACCAGAATTTTCTCCCTCTAACAGGTGCCTTAATGTTTTCTGTATTCTTTTCTTTCTTTTCTGTGAATAAATTCTGTCTTACAAAAAAAAAAATTATACTCTTAACAGTCTAGTGAGATTACTCAGATTTTCCATTTCCCCAAAGTAACTAGCATAGAGACTAACTAAGCCAGAGGGTATGTGAATCTTTTCATTTTGAAGCCACACCTACTTGGAGCTATTTCGAAAGAAATCTAATGTTGCACACATTCTAATCTTTAACATTCCTGAACTTGTTCCCCTTAGCTAATGCAGTTTTTGCTGATACTTGATTTAAATAAAAATGAATCATAATTTGAAAAAAAAAAAAAAGAAAACCCTAAAGACACCACAAAAAAAAAAAAATGCTAGAACTGATAAACAAATTCAGTAAAGTTGCAGGATACAAAATTGTCATACAAAAATCAGTAGTCTTTCTGTACACTAACAATGAACTATCCAAAATAATTAGGAAAACAATCTCAGTTGCAATAGCATAAAAAAAAATCAGGAATAAATTTAACTATGGCAGTGAAAGACTTATATATTGAAAACTATAAAATGGGCAGGATGTGGTGGTTCAAACTTATTCCTAGCATTTTGGGGGGCTAGGAGTTTAAGACCAGTCTGGGCAACACAGCAAGATGCCACCTAGAAAGTAAGGAGGTGGGAGGGGGAAAGGGGAGCTGAAGGGAGGGGAGAGGGAGAGGGAGGGTCAGGGAGTGAGGAGAGGAGAAAGGAGGGAAGAAAAGGAAAGGAAGAAAAGGCAGAAAGAAATGAAATAAATTAAAGAATAAACAAATATTGTTAAGGTGTCTGTACTACCCAAAGTGATCTACAGATATACTACAATCCCTATCAAAATTTTAATGGCACTTTTCACAGAACTAGAAAAAAACAATCCTAATGATTATATAGACACATAAAAAAACCCAAGTGCCCAAATCAATATTGAGCAAAAAGAACAAAGCTAGAGGCATCACACTGATTTCAAAATATACTACAAAACTATAGATCAAAACAGTATAATGCTGGCATAAAAACAGGCACTTTAACCAACTGAACAATACAGAGAGCTCAGAAATAAACCATTGTGTCTGTGGTGAATTAATCTTTGACAAAGGTGCCACAAAATACACAATTGGGAAAGGACAGTCTCTTCAATAAATGAGAAAATTGGATACCCACATACAGAAGAAGAAAATTAGACTCTTATTTCACACAATATGCAAAAATAAAGTCAAAATAAACTAATGATTTAATTATAAGATCTGAAACTATAAGACTGCCAAAAGAAAACAATGGGGGAAAGCTCCTTAACATTGATTTGGGCAAAGATTTTTTTTTTTTAAGGGTACAATTTAAAAGTACAAGCAACAAAAGAAAAAATAGACAAATGGTATGTCATCAAACTAAGAAGCTTCTACACAACAAAGGAAACAACAGTATAAAGAAATAACCCTCATAAAAAGAAGGAAAAAAAAAGGAAGAACACACAGAATGGGAGAAAATATTTGCAAACTACATATCTGATATGGGATCCATACTAAAAGTATATAAAGAACTCAAAAAACTCAATAGCAATAACTTCAATAGCCTGATTAAAAATGAATACAGAATTGGAATAGATATTTCTCAAAATAAAATATACAAATGACCAACAGATTTATGAAGAAAATGATCAACATTACTATACATGAGGAAAATGCAAGTTAAAATTACAGTAAGGTAACCTAGTTTCTTGTACCCTCAATGAATCCCCAACAATAAAAAAAAAATTACAATAAGATATGTCACATCTGTTAGAATGGTAATTATCAAAAAGATGAAAGAGAAGTGTTGATTAGGATGTGGAGAAAAAGGAAACAATGAACACTATTTCTAGGAATGTAAATCAATACAGCCACTATGGAGAACAGTATCAAGGTTTCTCAGAAAATCTAAAAAATAGGATTTCTATATGATCCAAGAATCTTGCTTCTTTGTATATATCAAAAATTTTGAAATCAGCATTTTGAAGAGATATCTACACCCCTATTTTCATTGGATTGTTACTCACAATAGACAAAATATAAAATCAACCTCAGTGTCCATCAACATAGAATGGATTTAAAAAAGTGGCATATGTACACAATATTCAGCTTAAAAAAGGAGGCAGTCTTATAATTTACAACAACACTGTGGAAACTAAAGGACATTATATTAAGTGAAATATCCGGGCACAGAAAGATAAATCCTGTTTGATCTCACTTATTTGGGGAATCTAAAAAAGTCACAGTGATAATATAGAAAAGAATAATGGTTAACAGAGGCTGAGGGTAGAGGGAATGGGGAAATTTGTTACCCACCTGGTACAAGGTTATAATTAGACAGGAGGAATACGTTTTCAAAAGTTATTGCCCAGAAAGGTAACCCTAGTTAGTAATAATGTATTGAATATTTTTAAATTGCCAAAAGAATAGGTTTCAAATGTCAGCATAAAAAATGAAATATGTGAAGTGATTGATATGTTTGTGAGTTTGATATAGTCATTCCAGAATGCGTGTATGTATTTCAAAACATCACATGTTACCCCATAAATATACGCAATTAATATTTCTCAATTTAAATTAAATATATACATAAACATAAAGGGTTTTGTACAGATTTTGGGTCATTCAGGATTTATAACACACAACTTCATGGCAGCTGATCATTATTTGAACAAAATGTTAGCACAGAGGATTGGCTTAGAGAGTCAAATTTTTCTAACATAGCATTATCTGAAACTAAGCTCCAAGTTGACATAAACCCTAAACATTTGTTTTGCCCCTTACAGTTTGCAAAGGCCCACTGCTAAGAGACTTCTAACAGAACACCAATAAGACTTTATTGCATTTATAATTCTATAATTGTGTTTTAATAAAATTAATCCCTTGAAAGCAGGAATGTGCTTATTCATATTCTTTAAAACCTCAGAGGCTGCCATATTGCCTGATATATAGGAGGTCAGCAACTCAATCAAGTCATTTTGAATACTATGTTTCACAGGTCCACAAGTTAGCTGGCTCTCCTCCCAAAGCTGGAGCCGAATTCCTCTTCCCTTGAGTGTATGTTGGACTTAATTCAATTCTAATAAATAGAATGTAGAAGTGATCATTTGTGACTTCCAAAACTGCCAAGTTGTGATGACACTCAAGCAGTTCTATGGAGATGTCCTCTTGGCACTGAAGCTTCCTGTCAACAGTCATGTGAGGGTGCCATCTTGGAAGCAAGTCTCCAACCCAGTCAAGCCTTTGAATGAGTGCAGCCCCATACAACATCTTGACTATAACCACAAGAGACCTTATGCCAGAACTACCCAGCTAAGCCATCCCCAATGCCTGACTCACAGAAACTGTGCAATAATACATGTTTGTCCTTTTAAGGCACTAAGCTTTGCAGTAATCTGCTACACAGGCAATAAATAACTAATTCACCTATGATACTAAAGATGAGAGAAATTAAACAATTTTATCATTTATAGGACAAATAGAAAAATAATAATGAAACTAACACAACAGCTTTCATTTATGGTTTACACTTTTAGGTACTTCACCTACACTATAATTTTATTTACTCTTTATAAGAATATTATGAGACAGATGGTAATATAGTAGAACCTCCATAGTTCTACTCCATAGCTCCCTATGTTGACCTCCTCCTTACGTTGACCTAATTTTTATAGACCGGACATGCACCACCTGGTCATATCAATACGGAAAGTCTAGTTTCTTATGTTGACCACCTCTTTATGTTAACCTGTTACAGTCCCTTAGGTGGTCAACTTACAGACATTCTACTGTGTTTTCATTTTCCGTATGAGAAAAATCAGACTTAGATTAATTCACTTGGCTAAAGTGCTGATATATAGCATAAAAAAAATTGAAACTCAGGTGTCTCCTTGTTTCCAAATCCCATGATCTTAACTACTGTGCACACTATCTCCCCACATATGTTTATTGATTGAAAAAAAATGGAAAGTATCAGTAAAGGCTATCTTATGTCTTTTTTTTTTTTTTTTGAGACAGAGCCTCAAGCTGTCACCCTGGATAGAGTGCTGTGGCATCACAGCTCACAGCAACCTCCAATTCCTGGGCTCATGTGAGTCTCCTGCCTCTGCCTCCCAAGTAACTGGGACTATAGGCTCCCGCCATAATGCCCAGCCATTTTTTTTTTTTTTTTTGGTTGCAGCCGTCATTGTTGTTTGGTGGGCCCCGGGCTGGATTCGAACTGGCCACCTCAGGTGTATGTGACTGGCGCCTTAGCCGGTTGAGCCATAGGCGCTGAGCCTGTCTTATGTCTTTTTATGCCCTAGAGAACTTTGGGCTCCTTCCTTCATTAAAAAACATTTAAAATTATATTAGTACAAAACCTAATATAATGGAATTTAAATTCATTATTATATATTTATTATATTATATTCATTTCCCTCTATTTTAAAAGAAATTAAAATTAAAACATTTCCACGGTCCCTAAAAGAACCATGGCTCTTGCTCGTGTGCCTATAGAGCCTGGTGGATAAGCAGGCTTTAGGATCAAATTATACACAGAAATCAAATAACTGAAAATAGAAAAAAATTGATGTCACATTTTAAAAGCTGAAGATATCATTTCTATGCTTATTCATATTCTTTGCTTTCTTCTTTTCTAACTAATAAAGAGTACAGGGCAGCATGAAGCAATTATTATCCACAGGGTTAGCTTTAGGGTGGGAAGAGATTATAATGTATTGTAGTTCTCAGTATCTCAGTATATAAGGTTGAAGGAAAAGATGTCAGGGCAAGAAATGAACCTGCCCCCTGAGTGAAGCTGGCTGTACCTTTGTACTGAACTGTGTCCAGCTATCCTAGAAAGGAGAGTTGACATGAATAGTCTAGAGAACCCACTCCCTGGGACCCACCTGGGCTGGGCTATGACTGTCTCATTCATTATCTCTGAAGGAGAGATGCCAGTGAGAAGAGGGACAGTCCTCAGAGGTAAGTCCTCAGAGACAGTATGTAGTAATGAAAAAGTGACAAAAAAGTAACAAAAAGAGTTTAGATCTGGTACAAACTTCAGTTTCTCCTCTAGATAACTGTGTGATTTGAGTGAACTATCTCTGTGGTACCTTCGTTTTTTCATCTGAAAAATGAGAGCTTTGTGACAGTTAGTGCTCCACAGATAGTTGCATACTTCCCTGAAATTCACAGCCAATGGCTGGGCAATGGGTTATAATAAAAGTGGTATGTGCCCACCTCAGGGAAAGGCAGTTAAAAGCTTGTGTATCTCAGTGGTGCTTGTGGCTCAGTGGGTAGGGCACCGGCCCCATATACTGAGGATGGTGGGCTCAAATCCGGCCTTGGCCAAACTGCCACAAAAAAATAGCTGCGCATTGTGGCAGGCACCTGTAGTCCCAACTACTTGGGAGGCTGAGGCAAGAGAAAGGCCTATGCCCAGGAGTTGGAGGTTGCTGTGAGCTGTGTGACATCACGGCACTCTAACAAGGGTGATAAAGTGAGAATCTGTCTCTACAAAAAAAAAAAGTAAGAAACAAAAACTGGTGTATCTTGATATATCTCTTCTCCTTCTGCAGCAACTTTGGAAGTCACATGTTGAAGATAACATAACTAAAAAGTGACAAGTAGCTTAAATCCATGAGTGACTGCCTGCAGGAGAGTTATGCAGGTGGGCTGCTAGACCTACATTGAATTTTGCATGAGAGTAAAATAAATTTATACTGGTTTTGGGTTACATGTTACTGGAGCATGCCTTAGCTTATCCTGACCAACAGACACTATAACTGCCAACTTTGCTGAATTGTAAGGATTAAATAGGAGGGTGACATAAGAATTTTTTTTATTTTATTTATTTTATTTTTTTGTAGAGACAGAGTCTCACTTTATCACACTCGGTAGAGTGCCGTGGCGTCACACAGATCACAGCAACCTCCAACTCCTAGACTTAGACAATTCTCTTGCCTCAGCCTCCCAACTAGCTGGGACTACAGGCGCCTGCCACAACGCCCGGATATTTTTTTGTTTGTTTATATTGCAGTTCGGTGAAGTTGGGTTTGAACCCGCCACCTTCGGTATATGGAGCCGGTGCCCTACATGCTGAGCCACAGGCGCTGCCCGACATAAGCATTGAAAACAGTGCCTGGAAGAAACAACTCACTCAGTAAACATAGTTTTCCTTCTCTACTTTCAAGACATGTGTTTTTCTTCAACAGATTAATTTCATTGGCCAAGAGTGGTTGCAGACTCCTTTCTGATAATGATTTAGTGTTGGAACCCTAGGCACAGAATTCTGAAGAAGATGCAGGTTGTACCCAGCTTCACTAACAGAGGCTTTCAGGCTTCCTAAGGGCTTCTATTCCCTGCAGAAGGCGGTAGAGACACTTTGCAGGACCTACACTCATCATTTCCCTTGGAGCATAGAGAAACATGGGGGAGGGGGCTGAAAGTAGAGTGACAGTATTTCTGGCATATTTTAAATTTCTGTTTGTGTGTCTAGTGGCCAGAAGGCTTACAAATGCTGATCCAGGAAAATTGACCAGGATTTTGAGTGAGAGCTTACTGGATGCCCCCAAAACAGGACACAGTTGAATACTATCCAGCATTGTGTGATTCAAGTTAAATGTGTGTTAGGAAAGTTGAGACCCTAAGTGGGACCCTACCTGCAAGTGGCTAAAACCCAACACTGACTCTGCCTCCCAGAGCTCTTTCAATCCACCAATAGCCACCTGGATTGGCCAGCTTCCCATCCAGTCACCTCTTCCTGATGTCACCTGCCTGAGTGGGAGCTGTCAAAAATGTGTGCTAGAGGCTCAGCACCTGTGGCTCAATGGGCTAAGGCGCCAGCCACGTACACCTGAGCTGGCGGGTTCAAATCCAGCCGGGGCCTGCCAAACAACAATGCCGGCTGCAACCAAAAAATGGCCGGGTGTTGTGGCGGGTGCCTGTAGTCCCAGCTACTTGGGAGGCAGAGGCAAGAGACTTGCTTGAGCCCAGGAATTGGAGGTTACTGTGAGCTGTGATGTCACAGCACTCTATCCAGGGTGACAGCTTGAGGCTCTGTCTCCAAAAAAAAAAAAAAAAAAAAAAAATATGTGCTAGAATCAGCATCTATTTTGCCATGATTTATCTGGGTGCACATTGGATTGATGTAGCTACTAACAGTCAGCCCCACCTCAGGAATCAGACAAAAAAGTCATAATCATCTCAGGCATTTCCAAGGGACCTTTCAAAGATCATCATTTATTCTAAATAAAGCTCTCCTCTACCAACACTTTCCAGTTATAGTCTTGACATTATGCTACAAAACACCTCTGCCATTTAGTGAAAAAAAGGGGAGGGGGAACCCTACTTTTGAAAGGGCACATTTATCTGGTATCCTAAATATCTGAGTTAATTTTCTAAAATTAAACTAACAACAACAAAATAACTTGCCCTGTCCCTTTTTCCTCCCCTATGCACCTCTTTCCCTCATCCATATATTCTATTTGGAAAGTAACAATAAATTCCCTCACTTTCTAGGTCTGGAAGCTTGTTAATTGAAACACCTGAGATCCTTAAAAGCGAAAGCTTGGACTTCCAGGATGAGGAGGTTGCTGAGCACTTATTAGGTCCTGTCCAAAATGCAGAATGGTCCAGGCGGAATAGTGGCTGGTGAGGGAAGATCTGCCCATCGCAGTCTCCTTCCTTTCCTTGCATTTCCAGGTATCTTCCCATCCCTTATAGCTTGCAGGGCAATGCCCCATTGACCCCCTCCTTTCTCCAGCCCGCTCTGCCACCCACTCTGTGCCAGGCACTGTGCCAGGTACTCCGCATTCTCCACCTCCTGTAATCCTCACCAACAGCCCTATGATATAGGAATTAACCATATTTAAAGATGAAGACATGAGGCCTACAGAAATCAAGCAACTGCCCTCATCCTTTACCAAGCTTGGATTTGAACCCACGATTCTGTCTCTCTCCTACATCCAAGTGAGACGTGGATTATTTTATTTTCACTTTCCCCCTTGGAAGGAAGCTGGCCAATAGTGCTGGGGAAGTTTCTGAACTGCAGAAGATGAACTGGAATCTGGGGGAGACGGAAAATCAGGGGCGAACGGTCACAGGAATTTCTGCAAGAGAATTCCCAGCCTACCGCGGTCCCTCCGGGTCTAGTTGGGACCTGGAATTTGGCGTCTCTAGGACTCACAGGGACCCAAGTGCGCCAAGGAAAAAACAACAGAGCGCACAGCTAATGGAGGGCGCCCGATCGCGACAGAGAAAAGGCGCGCCCAAGAGGCGAGGTGGTGTCGCGCACAGCTCCAGCCCTAGCGTGCAGGTGGTGAAACCCTCTCCCAGTTGTGCACCAGGTACGCAGGTGGTGAACCATTCCCAGGTGATGAAAACCCCTCAGGGCTTTTCGGGAGAGCAGGGGGCAAACTCCTGTGCTCCAGGTGGGCCGGAGGCCAACTTTCTAGGGCGCCTCACGTATGCAAGCTTCCGCCCACTCTGCCTTTCGCCAAACTTCTTCCTTCCACAGCACTTTCCTTCCCGGACGTCCCATTCCGCAGCGGGTCGCTCTCCTGAGCGGTGGGTGGCAGCGGAGCACAGTCCGCTGTTGGCGGCCACAGCGAAACTTGGCCGCCTTGTATACATTCTAGAAGACAAACAGGACCACGCCGAGCGGCAGGTAGACTGCACCTCAGGTGGAGAGGACCGCGTAGGAGGGCTCCTGGCTCCCCTGGCAGCGCTGTTGCCGGGCGTTGTACGCCTCGTCCCAGCCAAACAGCAGCCGTGCGAGGGCGATGAGCGCAGACAGCGCCCCGGTGAGCGCGATCCTGAGCGCCGAGGCGCGGCGGCGGGTGCGCAGCGTGCACTGCAGGTGTCGCGTCAAGGTCCCATAGCGGTCGAGGGCGACGGCTGTCACGTTCCAGATGCTGGCAGTGCAGCACAGCACGTGGAAGGAGATCCACACTTGGCACAGGCTGCGACTCAGCCACCAGCATCGCCCGGCCAAAAGCTCTCTCAGCAGGTTTAATGGCATCACCAGCGCGGCGACTAGAGCGTCTGATACGGCTGTCAAAGCCACCAAGTTGTGAGGCACGCGATGGTGACCAGAACCAGCAGGTTCCAGGGGAAAGTGGCCGCGTTCAGCATCCCCAGCAGTCACCACCAGCACTGTGACAGAGAAGGCACCGCCGGGGTCGACCACCGAGAGGTCAGCGGTTTCCATGAAGCACTGGATTGGGGCTCTCCGGCAGGGGACGCACAAATGGTCCAGGAGCTCGGCGTGGACTAGGTGGGTGGGCCACGAGAGGGGTACTGTCTGACCAGGGAGGCGTGGAGAGGGGTCCGGGTGGTCCTACCCTGGCCCTCCTTTGGGCCAACGCCTTTGGCGCTTCTGCCTGGAGAACACTCTTGCCCAGTAGAGGAAAAAAGGAAAGTAGGAGTAGAGGAGCTCAGTCCAGCTGCTCTCGCCCGGCCAGCGCCTCCTCCTCTCCTAGCGGTCCGCGGTGCGACCGGCTGTCAGCGGGCTGGGAATCGCAGAGCGCAGTACAGTGTCCGCCCAGGGGCGGGTTGGGATCTGCGCAGCACCTGGAGCGCGCTGGGGTGGGCGGGAGCCTTGGCGATCTGCAGATCCCGCCAATGAGAGACGACCCCGAGCGCTCCGCGCTGCTCACACACCCTCAGCTGGGCAGAGGGAACCCTGACAGCCGGGGTCTCGGGAAGGCTTACAATCTCGGATTCCCTTGCTGCCATTTCCACGGTTCCCTCCGGTCCGCCTGTTGGAGCGATTTGACTTGGGAAACAGGGGCTTCCAGCCCTCCAACGGCCAGAGGAGTTCTGGTGTCCTGGAATCTCGATTCTACCGATACATGAAACAGGAAACCTAGCTATTGGGATGCAAAAAAAAGAAAGCTCCTAAACCCAGCCCCATCCTGCCGCTTCATTCGCAGCAAGTCTGCCAGGGAAGGTTTGGCGGGGCCTTGAGAAGTTCACTGGCTCTGATCACTTTGGCAGAGAGAGGGAAGAGGCGCGGGTCCGTCATCTTGGCCAGCTCCAACTCTCAGCACGTCTGCGCTCTCCAACCATCCCTCTCTTTCCGTCTCTAGCATTCGTGAGTATATGTCTCCCAGTTCTTCCTGTCCATTTCCAATTCAGACCTTCGGCCAAAGTGGAAACCAATTCGACAACTAAAATTCTCCACACTCCCTTAAACCGTTGTCAGTCTCTTACATTTCTAAAAAATAGTTAACCGTAATTAAGTCAATCTGAAGCTATGTTACCCATGTTCCTGGAAGCAGAATACAACACAGAGCCCAAACTGTCGCTTCCCGAGTCAGGGCAGCATGCGCGCTTGTTTCTAACGCTCCAGAACGGACTCAGGCTGAGCAGGTGCTCGGATGAGGCGGTTGGACGCTGTCTACCTGGAAGGTAGACACCTCTGGAAAGCACACCTAGATGGAAGTAGGTGGAAGGTTCTTCAGAAGTCACACTCCTAGCACCTGAGGCAGTCTTGTCTTGCAGGAGGGACAGACATGCCAAGAATGCCCTTCTTTACTCTCCTGTCCTGGTGTATTCACGAGCAGGCACTTTCCACGTTCTCAACAGGATGTATGATAGTTCTTACACGGACTGGACAGCACACTCAGGGCATAAAGAGCAACATTCAGGAGTCAAAGTAAAAGTATTTGGATTTACAGACTTAAATATCAAGTTGTTTATAAACATATCGGAAATGGTAAACTGTTCTGGGATCACAGCGATGGAAGTGTAGCAGGAAAGCCGACGCAGACAGAAGGCTCCAGGCACCAGTCTATAGAGGAAGCAGCGAGGTTATTCCCGCCGGGAGACTCGGCGGACTAGTGTCCCGAAACCCGAGCCCACCCACCCAATCTCTTGCCTTTCTTTTATACATTTTTAGGGCTAGGGTGCACGTGAGAGTCATGAAGGATGTAGGTACGTGACAAACGTGAGAGTCCTGGGACTCGAGGGAAGGACAGATCTGCCCGCGCCCTTGACTCCGGGCGCGCTACCTGTCTTCAAGGGCAAGGGAAGGCTAAGGAAGTTGCAAGGTTACTATCTAGGCCCAGCGCCTACCAAGAGAAAGATATACAGGTAACAGAGGCATTTGCTACAGTGGAGTGTTACAGACTGTTTGGCTAATGCTTGTACAGAGTGGCCAGGACAGATCGTTAAGCTCGCCTTTACTTCCCTGCCTCAGAAGAAGTCATCGTCAGCAAAGGCTTCTTAGAGGAAGAGGCAGAAAAATTTCAATAAGGCTGAAATTTTACTGTAAAGGGAGGAAGGAATTTAGATATTGGACAAGATGACTGGAATGCCGGACCTCAAAGCAAGCTGGCCTGGCTGGAGTGTGAAGGGGCGGGTGGAGCTGCCAGGAGATGAAATGAGGAAGTAAATGCCAAGGAGCCGGGTTTGGACTTGACATTGGAGGAAGATGGATTTTGGAAGTGTTTGAGAAAATTAACCCGACAAAGGGAATTCTTTAGAGAGAAATGAAGATTTGCCTTTGAAATATTTTCACAATAATATTATCCCCATCTTATTGAACATTTTAACAAGTATAAAGAATATTAAAAGAGTAAAAAACATTCATATTGCCTAGCCAGATACATGACACGCTCTTATTTTCAGTCTTTGCTTCTTTCCACATACGTTTTATACATGTTAAATCAACTTTGAATTTTGTAGATTCTCAACATTTTTCATGTTACTATGTATCTCTTCGGAGTTACACTTTTTATAATGAGCCATTTATCAGTTGGGAGACTTAAGTTTTTTGAGACTCACTTTCCTTATCTTAGAAATGAGAATAATTATAACTGTCATAAGATCATTATAAAAATAAATTTAGACAGCGCCAGTAGCATAGGCTTAAATGTTCAGCAAATGATGACTTCCTGCTTTTTAACCTTCCAGTCTAAACTTTAGGTTCAGTTCTCTTAATGATGTTTGACACA
Organism: Arctocebus calabarensis; assembly: GCA_963573935.1. Lineage (NCBI taxonomy): Eukaryota > Metazoa > Chordata > Mammalia > Primates > Lorisidae > Arctocebus > Arctocebus calabarensis. Next base: position 12,046 of record CAUYON010167309.1, read on the forward strand.
GATTATGCTTTTACATGATTTTAATCTCTCAGATATTTACTCACTTCAGGCTTGTCACGTTCTTTATTTCAGTTGATCTTACCCATGACCTTCTTAGACATCATTCCCATTTGCAGGTGCAGAAATGGAGAGAGGTTTGTTGACTTGCTGCTGTAGCCTGAATTGTGTTCCTCCCCAATCCCTGTGTTGATGCCCAAACCCCCAGTGTGAGTGTGTTTGGAAATGGGGCTTATAAAGAGGTAGTAAGGTTAAATGAGGGCATAAGAGTGGGGCCCTGATTTGATAAGATTAGCGTCTTTATGAGAAAAGAGACACCAGAGACTTCTCTCTGTTTTTCCTTCTTATGTGAAGATAGCAAAAAAGACTTCCCACCAGCCAAAAGAGCATCCTCACCAGAAGCTAAATCTGACAGCTTTTGATCTTAGACTTCTTAGCCTGCAGAGTTGTGAGAAAGAAATGTCTGCTGTTTAAGCCATCAAGCCTACACAGCATTTGTTATAGCAGCCAGAGCTAAGATGCTTGCCTTGAGGCTAATAGCTGGGACTTAACTCTCTGACCCTAATTCCCTATTTATCCATGACACCAAGCTACTCTCCATACACTGGACTGGGAATTCAGTCTGTATTTTTATGTAATTATTTTATGTATGAAGTTTTATATAAAAAGTCCATATGCTTTTTCTTTCAGAAAAAGTATGTGTCTCCATTACAGATTTACTTGGGCTTCTCTATTTTCATCTCTGACTACTCTTCCTGGCTACTTCAGCCACACTAGTCCCTGTGTTCCTCAAAAATGGCAAACACATTTCCTTCTTGGGTTTCTCTATCTCTCAGACAGGCATGGCTCATTCACCAGTGCCGTTAGGGTCTCTGCTCCACTATAACCATCACAGGCCTTCCCAAACCATGAGATCTCTGACCCATCACTCTGTCTAAAGGTGTTCTTTATCCCACCAGAGTACTTATTTCTTTCCATGGTTCTTTACAGAAGGGACATATTATTATTTAATTCCCTTTATACTATCTGACTTTCCCACTAAAATGTAAGCTCTTCTTGGGCAGGAAATTTATTCACTGCAGTATCCTTATCATCTATATCAGTTCTGTGCCAGGCGTAAAGTTGGTGGGTCAATACATTTGAATGAATTTGTTGAAGGAATGAGTGAATGAATGAGGCATTGTGGTCCACAAGCTCTGAGCATCTCCTGTACCTTCTTGTTGTATGTGCTAGGAATGTGAGGCCCTGACTTCCTATTACTCAGGCTATTCCTCAGAGTTGTGTTTGTATTAAGCAACCTTAAAGGATGAGGTAACCTCTCTCCCCAGGGAAGGCTTCCACTTATGAATATCGAAGTAGCAAATCCCAAGGTAGGTGTTTCTCTCTTAATACAGCCTACTGACATGCAGGCATTCAGCGTGGGCCCTTTCTGTCACCACCACCCTGTGCCCTGTGTCTTGGGAAACATAGGGAGCCAGGGCAAATTAACATGAATCTCTGCCTACAACTTTGCCTTAGAGTAGCAGAGCTCTTTGTCTCTGACCCAGGAGTCCCATGTTTTCTTCCAGCATCCATGAAACAGGGTAGCTTGTCAGCTTGCATGTAGGGTAAAATTTCAGACCCTATGCAGTACTTGATAGGCTTTTGGTTTACTGGTTTTTAAAATTATAACTGACAGAATATTTTTTTCCATTTGGGGCTTGATTTTCTTGATACCTCTTCTCCTAAGTTTAATTACTGAGTTATGTAATTAAAGTTATGTAAGAGCAGCATGATTATTCTTTTTACATATTCTCAAATTATACCTCAGAGAAATTTAAGGTATAAATTTGTTCTCTTAGTCTTGCCATTGGAGAAAGAAGAAAGAGAAACTAACAGCTTTGCTAAAATGAAAGGGCACAGTCCCCTGCACCCTCGTAAGGTAAATCAGTCTCATTTGTCCTCCTTGCGGTATGAGGGCCTGAGAAGGAACATTTCCAGTACTTGGGCTAGATGTGAGTTTTGGGGGATATTCACCCCCAGCTCGCAGAAGTGGTCTTGCTGAAAAATGAAGGCAGTTATGCCCTAAAAGAAAGAATGTGCAGAAGGGCCCCCCAAGTCGCAGCTGGGGATTAATCACCTGCCTAGGGCAGTGGGCCATTGCATTTTGTTCCCTACTTCAATTTATACAATAACTTTCAGTTAATCATATAGGGAAGTAGGCAAACAGAACAGACAACCTAGTGCCTTTGTGGTTTATCTCCATTGTTGTTTATCTCCAAACAGGACATTCTTAGTTTAGAAAGATGTGTACATGCTTTGCTGCATTAATGCTAACAAGGAATTGTTATGACAGTTTTTGTTACCTTTTGTGTTCTTTATTCTTGGATATTGTTGTCTGGTGATTTGGGGTATATAAGAATCTTAGTAAAGATGGTTTTTTGCTGAGTGCCAGAGCAAGCCTCAGTCTCCCCTTTTTAAATCAATCATTTCATCTGCGGTGCTTCCTCTGCATCATTAACCAAGTAGGTTAGAGGACAGCAACACTAAAATAATTGTTTTTTTATTAGAAAAAAATGTTTAATTGATTTATAAAGATGTATTTTAATGGCTTTAATTTGCATTTCTTTAATAGCTAGAAAATTTGCATTTTTTTCCATTATGTTATTTATTATCTACATATTTTTGTGTAGTAGCTGTTTATTACTTTGCATTACTTAATAAAGGAATCTGGATACTGATTTTATGAATATTTATCAATTTTAATGTATTTAGAGAACATATTTTCATCACATAACATAAAGCATTTTCATCACATCAGCATAAAGTTTGTTGTCACATAACTTTTCTGTTACTCCTTTTTGCATATATTCTGCTACATTTTATTGAGTAAGTTTTTCTTTTACATAATAAAACACATCAATTCTTGTTTCCAACAACTATGCTCAATAACCATAAATTGCTTTCCTGTTCTCTATTTCTGTTATTAAAGTTTGTGAATAGATTTCAAATGTAATTATTTAGTGCCCCCCAGAATTGACGTTGAATACAACATCAGGAGATGGTGATTCAGCCTTCTCACCAGCATGCTGTATATAATCCTGCCCAAGGAAGCTTAGTCTTGGGTACTGACTGCAAATGAAAAGACAGGTATGATGCTTTCCTGATCCTATAGTTTCTTTCATCTACCAGAGGGCAAACTCTGTTTATTTAATAACTATAATAGAGCAAAGTGTGCTAATATCTGCTTAGAAGTACCAATCTGGGTTTCTGGACCTACTGAGAGAGAGAGAAACCACCTCCAATGAGGAGGAACAGAGAAGGTCTCTTGTGGGAGGCAGCTTAAATATGAACCTTAAATGTGACAATTTGCATGAGCAAGTGTGGGAAGAGGAGCAAGGAACTGCAGACCTTCCAGGAAGAGGATGAATAAGGGCTTGGAAGAAAAAAAACAACTACACAAAACAGAAAGAAAACACAAGCAAAGAATAATAGAGTGCCCAGCACTAAGGAAACAGCATCTGACTCACTTCAGGCTTGTCAATTTTTCATTTTAAAGAAAGAATAAATAGAATATTTTATCACTTTTGTCAGCTGATCCTTTCTCTTTAGTACTGCTATACCTCCCATGATTACTATTTTTATTGTTATTTAAAAGCATTCCTACTTTGATATTATTGCCCTTGTGTGTTCTTCCAGATGATTTTTAATATTATTTTCTTACATTTTTTTCCTTACTTGTTCAGCAAGCCAAAAAACAAGTGTTAGCCCTTATGAGAAGCTAGTTCTGATCCCCATATCTGCCCTAGCCCCAGCCCTCACTGGTGACCTTGCTCTGGTTGACCCCTGAATCCAGTGCTGAGATGGAGACAGCCAGGGGACAGCCTCTAGGAGGACACGGCTGGGCACTGACATCTCTCAGCTTTCCCTGCCCCACCCGCTCACCCCTGCCTAGGCCCTAGCATGGCTCAGTAAACATGCATGCATGAATGAATGTTTGAGAAAAGATAAGAGAAGCAAGACCCTGCTCATTGAAGAGTGAGGATGGTGGGAGATATTTAAGTATACCAGGGGAAAATGGTGTCTAAGCATGAAGCCAGTGGTAAAACAAACAAACAAATAAACAGACAAACAAAAAACAGTAAAAGAGAAGCCAGAAAATGTAAAGATGTTGGATTCTTTTGAAATGTTTGCCAACAGGGAAGGTGTTAGGATGGAGTTGAGACAAACCCTTGTATTGCAGCCCAAACACTCCTCTGAATGATCTAATTTATTGGCTCTCAAACTTCATCTGGCATCAGAGTCACCCAGAGAGCTTGTTAAAACACAGATTTCTGGGCCCAGTCCCCAAATAATGACTGGGATTGGGCCAAGAGTTTGCATTTCTAACAAAAACCCAGGGTATAATGACGCTGCTGATGTAGAGACCACATTTTGAGAACCACTGGTCATTCTCTATTCATTTCCCTTTTCCCTTATATAACCTATTAACCCTCATTATGTGTGTCAAACACTGTTCTAAGTGCTCTGTGTAAACTAATACATTCAATTTTCACAACAACCTTATGAGATATTTTTATTACCTTCATTCTACACATGAAGGAAGAACAAGAGAAATTAAGTAATACTACCCAAATCATGTAGTTAGTTGAGTTCTAAAATCTGTTTAGCTATTGATATAAGAGGAACTTTAAATGCTATACAGAAGTAGATCAGGTCTACTGTCAGCTGTGGACCTTGGACAAGCCATTTGTCTTTATGTGTCTTGGTGTCTTATAAATGGGGAATTAATACGCTATCTTAGCATAGGGTTGCTAAGAAGATTAAATGAATTAATTTAAAAGTTATTATAATTGTGACCTGAAATGTATACAATTCTAAGGCATCCACCTTCCTACCTAGAACATAAATACCTTAAGGAATTAAGGAGTTATCCTGTTGGTTGATGGGACCCCCAAATCTGGCAAATATCAGATCCCCCAAAAATCTGGCAAATATCAGATCCTCAATAAATATATCTTGTTGTGTTGTCTTTTACCACACAATCTTTTCTTTTTAGATCAATAATATTAATACTTCTGAGATTCAGCTTTTATTATATTTACATGGTGAACATCTAGATGCCTCTACTCTCTCCGCTTGGTACAAGGCTTCCTAACCTTAGCATTCTTGACATTTGGAGTTGGATAATTCTTTGTTGGTGGTGGTGGCAGGGAGCGGTCCTGTGATTGTAAATGTTTACCAGCATCTTTGGCTTCTACCCACTAGATGCCAGTATCCACCCCCTAACTATGACAGCCAAATGTATCTCCAGATATACCAGTTGTCCCCTGGGCGCAGAATCACCCTGGTGATAATTATTGATCTGGGGAATTCCGATGTCTCTGCTGGCAAGTCCCCTCCTAAATGTCTTGCTCAACCACAGGAAGCCTTAGTCCTACCAGCCTCCCCTGTTGTGGTCCCCCAGAAAAGCAGCATCATTGCCACGGTCCCTTGCCTTAGTCTCCATGTAATAACCAATATTCTTTCCAAGGAACCACACTCAAGAAACTACTGGGTGCTGGATATGACTGTTTCAGATCATCACATTGTAAGAATTAACCATTATCTCCAACACATGGCCCCTTAGAGATTTCTCTACATCCTGGCGGTCAAGCCTTAATCCGTCAGTCCTCATATCCCAGCCCATTTCCAGGGTGTCTGGCACCCAGAATGTTGCTTCTGTCAGAAACAGAGGATCTCCCTAAGGCCTTTCCTGAAGTAACCCCCTCACCTAGCCAATGCCAACCCGCCAAAGAGGTATATTTCCTGATGTCAGAGTTTTTCAGTCTGCCATAGGATATGGTGTGAAGTTTTAAAAAGAAACATGAAATGAAGACTGCATTCTTCTTGCTCTTATCATACTTTGCTCTCCTCCCAACACAAGTTCTTGAATGGAAAAGGTAGTGCACACACCTACACACATACATGTTGATGCCCGTGCACATACACACCCCTCAAGAGCAAACAAAATGCAGAGGGGGTGAAGCAAGATGGCGGCCGAGTAACAGCTTCCTTTGGGCTGGGCATGGTGAGACTGGGGAAAGAGGACTTCAGGCATCTCTGGCAGGCGAGATCTGCCCAGAAACTTCCCTTTGGGGACACAGGGAGATAGCGTGAGGCTTCTGAACACCCTGAGGAAGGCAAAAGCAGCGGAGATTGGAAATGTCATCAAGCCACACGTAATAAAGATGGTTCCAGTCCATGAACCCCTG
>CAUYON010167310.1:0-44771 GCA_963573935.1 Arctocebus calabarensis
AGACATGGTCTTCCAACCCGGAGAGGATCAGACAATGGACCAGGATTTACCTCACAGCTAGTACAGAGCCTAGCAGATGCCATGGGGACCAATTGGAAACTGCATTGTGCTTACAGGCCCCAAAGCTCAGGACAGGTAGAACGGATGAACTGTACCCTAAAAGAGACCCTAACTAAATTAATCCTGGAGTCTGGCAGAGACTGAGTGTTGCTCCTTCCCTTCACCCTGTACACGGCCAGAAACAGCCCCTACCTGATAGGAATGACCCCTTATGAAATCCTATATGGGAAACAGCCCCCCATCATCCCTAAGTTGGAAGCTAAAGCTGTAGTCAGAGAAAATAATGATTTAGAGACCTGGAAAAATTTTGCCTTACACTTGTATTTTCATGAAAAGGCTCTGAAAGGAGACTGGGGAAAGCTTATCAACCTCTACAGTTCCGGTCCTGTGCCTGAGCCTCATGCCTTCCAGCCCGGAGACTGGGTCTATGTGAAGAGACACCACAAATGTTTACTTGAGCCTCGGGGGAAGGGACCATACACCATCATCCTGACTACCCCTACTGCAGTTAAAGTTGAAGACATAGCCTCATGGATCCACCACACCCACGCCCGGCTAGCTGACCTTTTGCCACCCAAGATGAATACACTCCTCAGTGGAAAATAGAACGGGACACAGGAAACCCATTGAAACTGCAACTGCAACGGTGTTCACCGTCTGGACCATCAGCCTGATTCTTCTGACTGTATGTACTTCATGCCCCAGCTCACAAAGAACTAACATAGGTTGGGACAAGGTGTTAACGTTTGTAGGGATAACTTTTACATTGCCCTATGTATATGGAGGATTTGAACCATCTGGGGAAGAATTGATGAAATTCTATAAGTCTAGGGTGGGAGGGAGTACATGTGACGCCTGTGGAAAGGTTGGAGTAACAGAATATGTTCCCCAGAATTGTTATCTAAATTCTCAAGAATGCTACACAGGCAGCATTCCTACGTATGTAACCACACTAATTGCAGGAAAAGATGAGGGGTGTCCAGGTGATAGCGGACAACAAATTTGTTGGAAGCGGCATGTCCCGAAAGCACCTGTTCAGGGTCATATCCCATGCCCTGAGGAATGTAGAAAGCCAGAGAAAGTACAGGCATGGATGCCATCCTATTGTTATGAAGGAGAAGTGTACAAATGCAGGCAGGATAAAGATGAATATTGTGCAGGCTGCTCCAGAGAGAACCATGCAGGTTATACCTGCCCTGATATAGGGATGGTGTGCTGGAATATCCTTCCACCTGCTGGACAATCTGACGGAGGAGGAGTGCAGGATTGGGCTCAAAAACAAGTGGTCCAAGAAATAGTAAAAAATATGCAGGCACAATGGACACCAAGCATTACCATCCTCTTAGCCTCCCTGCAGCTAGAGGACCCATGCACTTGGACCCTGCCACTTTCCAACTATTGCAGACCACCCATACCCTTTTAAACACCACTAATCCTGGCCTAGCCCGAGATTGTTGGATTTGTTTGCAATCAGGTCCACTGGTGTTTCGGGCAGTAGTGATTCCTTTTAACTTCTCCAGCCATACTTTCCACAACACGTGCTTCCCAGCCGAGCCCATAGCCCATGTAGAAGTTACAATGTTAGACCCGGTAATGTGCCTTATCGGGAAAGGAAATAATTCTGTAGGAAACATCCCTCTGAGTTTGTGTCACATGAACTTTACTCAACAAAGCTTCGAACACATCTGCACCCCGAAAGCCTCTTATGTGTTCCTATTTGGGGACACCAGATATACTATGCTCCCCTCTTCCTGGAGCAGTGTCTGTGTGATTGGGCTACTTTTCCCCACCATGCAGCTAGTACCAGGAGACCAACCTCTCCCTATTCCAGTGGTGGAACATGCCCCTAGTAGCCGATGGCGCAGAGCAATTACCATGATACCCCTATTGGCAGGCCGCGGAATTACCGCAGGCATAGGAACAGGTCTTGGAGGATTAGGGACATTCCTGCACTTATATAACAAGTTGTCCCTCCAGTTCACTGAAGACATTAAATAGCTTGCGGGACAGTACTGGACCTACAGAAACAAATAGATTCACTAGCTGAAGTAGATCTCCTGACCTCAGAAAAAAGGGGACTGTGTGTGTTTTTAAAAGAGGAATGCTGTTTCTATGCAAATAAATCAGGCCTAGTGCAGGATAAGATCCGGACATTGCAGGAAACTTGAGAAAAAAGAAGGCAAGAACTCTTGCAGAACTCAATCTGGTCAGGAATGAAGGGGTGGCTCCCCTATATACTTCCATTCTTAGGACCTTTAGTTATGTTAATACTCTTAGCAGCTGTAGCACCATGCCTCATAAATAATTTAGCCGTTTTTATTAGAAAACAAGCTAGCGCCATAACTATTTTGACCCTTTCAGAAGCAGTAAGGTACCAACAACTATCAACAAGTGAAGAACCCAGTACATTCCCCTGGACCAAAAGCTAAGAGTGAATAAAAGTACCATGATTGGTCCTTCAACCACCAATAGACAGGGGGAATGTAAGGACCAAAGTAACGCCATTTTGTTAATAGACTCCATTTTACAGGTTTGCTGTGTAAGTTTGCTGTGTAATGCTTGTTTTGCAAATTTTGGTTCCCTGCTTCAGTTCCCCGAGCCACCCCCACCAGTTGAGCAATATCTGCCCCTCCTGATTAGCAACTACCTTCCGCTTCTGGCTCCACCAAGATATCCAATCAGCCAGTGACAAGATACCTAGACTCACTCTCACCCCACTCCCCCCTCATCCCACTCCCCCTCCCATCTTCCTTTCTGTACCCTATAAGATCACCCCACCCCAGCCCCTCGGGGCTGCTTAGGCCTGTCCGCCATTCTGACTGAAACTGAGGGCCCGAGCTTAAGCTTGTAATAAAACCCCACCCTTTGCCTTTGCATCAGAACGTGTGGCATGAGTTTCTTCTGGGGGGGAGTCCAAGATTCAGGCTCAACACATCCACATGTAGTTATTTGAGAAATCTCCAAATAATCTCCATAATCTCCATTGTATTAATTTATATTCCCATCAACAATGTAAAAATTTCGTTTTCAATGCATGCATGTCAATATTCATTCTTTTTTGAATCTGTAATAACAGCCATTCTAAATAGAGTAAGAAGACCATACCTTATTGTGCTTTTAATTTGCATTTTACTGATGATTAGTAATGTTGAACATTTTTTAATATGTTTTTTTGGCCATTTGCCTATTTTCTTTTATAAAATGTCTGTTAATGTCATTTTCACACTTCCTCATGGAATTGTTTGTTTCTTTTTTTTTTTTTTTTCTTGCTGAGTTGACTTCCTTGCAGATCCTGGGATATTAATCCTTTGTCAGACAGGCAGTTTGTGAATATTTTTTCCCTTTTTTTTTTTTTTTTGCAGTTTTTGACTGGGGCTGGGTTTGAACCCGCCACCTCTGGCATATGGGGCCAGTGCCCTACTCCTTTGAGCCACAGGTGCCACTCTATTTTTTCCCATTCTATAGGTTGCCTATTGTGTTCATTATTTATTTTGCTGTGCAGAAGCTTTTTAGTTTAATTAAGTCTCATTTTTCCATTTTTGTATTTATTGTATTCACTTTCAGGGTCTCAGTCATGAATTCTTTGTGTAGGCCTATATCCAGAAGGGTTTTTCCTACATTTTCTTCTAGGATTTTTATTGTTTCAGGTCCTACATTTAAGTCTTTAACCCATCTTATGTTAATTTTTGTATATGATGAGTGATAGGAATCCAGTTTTGTTCTTCTGTATATGGCTATTAAATTTTCCCAATGCCATTTCCTGAATGAGGTGTCTTTTCCTCAATGTACATTTTTGTCTGCTTTATTAAAGAACAGTTGGTTGAGGTATATAGTTTTATTTATGGGTATTTTTTTAAAATAGAATTTAAAAGCCAACAGTTAATGAGTGAATAAAAATATAGGGTATGTATACACAATGGAGTTCTATTCAGCCATAAAAAGAATAAAATAATGTCATTTGCAATAATATGAATGAAGTGAAAGTCATTACCTTAAGTGAAACAAGCTAGGCATAAAAGGACAAACATAACATTTTCTCACCTATACATGAGAGCTAAAATATTTGAACATATGAAGACAGAGAGTGGAAAATTAGGTAACACAGATGGAGAAATGTGAGCGGGGGGGAGGAGGGAAGGAGGATGAAAAGAAGCTATTTAAAGAGTGCAAACATACAGTAAGATAAAAGTAACAAATTCAATGTTTGATAGCACAGTAAGATGACTGTACTTTAAAAACATATTGTACTCAGTAAATGAACACTCTGAATACCCTGACTTGATCTCTACATATTAGATCCATGTCAAAACTTGTCTTATGTACCTCATCAATTTGCACAAATAAAATAAATAAATGAAAATAAAAACAAAGTTAAGAAGATTATAAATAGGATAAATCAATAATGTTGAAATGGTAAACTTACCCCCATAACAGCAAAACCTATCCCTATTCCTACTTTATTTTGTACTGAGAATGTATCTCCTTGTGACACACCACATACAGTAGAACATCTGTAAGGAGACTGTAACAAACTGGCCAACATTTGGAGGTGGTCAACATAAGGAACTAGGCTTACTGTATTGATCCATGCATGTGTTGCATGTCTGGTCAATGAAAATTAGGTTAATTTTAGGTGGTCAAAGTAAGGAAGTGGTCAACTATGGAGGTTCTACTGTATTTATTTATTTAAATACTGTCTGCCAGCACCCACTAGCTTACATAACTGCATGGATTTGCTTTATTTGTTCACTACTGTATCCCCAGCAAGTATTATAGTGTCTGTCACCTTATAGGTACTCAATATATATTGTTATTTCATTTTTTTTTCTTTTTCTTTTTTTTTTTTTTTTTTTGAGACAGAACCTCAAGCTGTCGCCCTGGGTAGAGTGCTGTGGCATCACAGCTCACAACAACCTCCAACTCCTGGGCTCAAGCAATTCTTCTGCTTCAGCTTCCCAAGTAGCTGGGACTACAGGCACCTGCCACAACACTCGGCTAGTTTTTGGTTGCAGCCGTCGTCATTTGGCGGGCCCGGGCTGGATTCGAACCTGCCAGCTCAGGTGTATGTGGCTGGTGGTTTAGCCACTTGAGCCACAGGCGCCGAGCCTGTTATTCCATTTTTAATATGAATTTCCTAAAAATGAGAAAATTAAAACAAGAAGGAGGGGGTTTAAATAGAATAAGAATATTGAAAACAGTCATTCCACTTTTATACATGCCACAATCCCTCAAATGGCTTCCAAATCTATCGGGGTCCCAATAAGAAACAGATCATTACCTTTCTAGAACAGTGTCTAGAACAGTGTTTGGTATCAAGTAGGTGCTTAACTCTTAATGTCCAAGTTAGGATAATTTAAAGGTTTAATAAAATACTCTTTAAAAAGTTTCAGCAGACTGTAGGCAAACTTCAAAAAATAATTCAATACCCTAAGGCAGTGTTTCTCAACCTCTTTTGTTTCAGTGCACACTTGAACCAATAGTTCAGTTAAACTACAGCACACTCTGTTGGTCCAAAACAAGAGTAAAAAAAAATACTTACTGTGCTTGGAACTTCTTTCAAAAATAATTTAATTAACAATCTTTTTTTTTTTTTGCAGTTTTTGACCAGAGCTGGGTTTGAACCCACCACCTCTGGCATAAGGGACCAGCTCCCCGCTCCTTTGAGCCACAGGCACCATCCTAATTAACAATCTTTAAAAATTTTGCAGCACAGGTAAGATCCTCACACTGCACAACAATGGTTGAAAATCACTGCCCTAGTTTGTGACAAGTTAGTTGTTATAGCCTGAAAGATGTAAAGGAAGGGGCATTTACTGGACCCCAGAAGGAGAGTATTATATGGAGAGGACCAGATTGACAAGATCTGTGAAATTCAGTACAGGGATGCAGCCAACGAGAAACAACCCTGTAGGGAGGGAGCCTGGTAACAAATAAACACCTGTACTTTTCTCTTCTCCATTCCCACTGTCTCTTCCAGGGATTGCTCATCAGCTGAACAGAACTCAAAGACAAAAGGCAAGGGAATCTATCAATTCAATCTATATAAATGAGATTCTGAGGCAGAGAATGGGTTAGAAGAGGGAGGGGAGTGGATCAGGAGGCACCACAGCTTCTCATTTCTATCAGAATAAAACCTTAAAGTCCTTACCATGATCTATAAGGTCATATACAATCTGATACCCACTTCTATGACCTCATCTCTTATCACGTTCTCCTTTCTGACTGCTCCAGCCACACTCCATGTTAATTCTTAAGCAGGACCGCACACTCTTTGTTGTTGTTCTTCTGATGCCTTCTTCACTAACTTCCTTATCTCCTTTATTTTTTTAAGTTTTCTATTTATAATTATTCTGGATACATAAAGTTGTACATATATAGGATACATGTGATATTTTGATACAGACATTCAATGTGTAATGGTCAAGTCAGAATAATCGGGATATCTATCACCTCAAATATCTATCATTTCTTTGTGTTAGGAACTTTCCAATTCCACCCTTTTAGTTATTTTTAAATATACACTAAGTTATTGTATATTTAACTATAGTTACACTATTGCACTGCAAAATACTAGATGTTATTCATTGTACCTGTACTTTTGTACCCATTAACCATCCTCATTTCATACCCCCCAACTTCCTACTGCCTTTCCCAGCCTCTGATAACCATCATTCTGTTCTTCATCTTCATGAGTTCCTTTTTTCCACTTATTTTAATATTTAAATGCTACCCTCTTCATGAGGCCTACCTAAACCATGTTCCTTAAATTGCAGTTCACACTTTCTCTCAGCCCACACTCCTGATTTCCTTTCATGTGTTTTTGTTTTTTATTTTTTATTTAGCATTTACAATCTTAAACATGTTACATAATATACTTATTTATTTTGTTTACTATGTATTATCTGTCTCCAAACTACCATCCACTCCCATCCCATAATGTTTGTCCTCAATAATGTTTCCCAAGAGTCTAGAACAGTGTTTGGCATCAAGTAGGTGCTTAACTCTTAGTGGAAAAATAAAAAAGAGAATAAATAAGGATTAACATGATTTAACCTCTTTCCTGACATTCAAAAGTATAGAAGTTTACAAAATACATACATGCAAATATATGTTAATAAAACAAATGTTAAGAAAAACAGACATATAACAACAAATCCTTAAAAGAATTCTGAGTTATGCTGGCTTCCTATAGATTCTATTTTTACATGATATTAGTATGTCCATTTTATTTTTATATTTCTGCTGACATTGAATACTAAATTGTCAAAATAGAAAATGAAAATTAGAGGGGTAGAAAAAAATCACAATGACGTAGGATAAATAAAGTAAATTTTGATAACTATATTTTTAAAGAAATTAATAAGGTAATAAGTCATTATAGTCCCACATACGGCATGAAGCATGTTCAATGCTTCACTTAAAAGAATAGAAAGATGGCAGCGCCCGTAGCTCAGTGAGTAGGGCGTCGGCCACATACAACGAGGCTGGCAGGTTCAAAGCCAGTCCTGGTCAGCTAAAATCAACAATGACAGCTGCAACAAAAAAATAGCCAGGCATTTGGGTGGGCGCCTGTAGTCCCAGCTACTTTGGAGGCTGGGGCAAGAGAATTGCTTAAGGCCAAGGTCGCTGTGAACTGTGACACCACAGCACTCTACCCAGGGCGACAAAGTGAGACTCTGTCTCAAAAAAAAAGAAAGATAATATTATTTCATGACGTCTGAAGCACATTCTGTCTTAGTAAATGATAAGCCAAGGTCCTTTGTTTCACTCTAGTAAGTGACTGTATCAATCAGGGTTCTCCAGAGAAAAAGAATCAGCATATATTTCTTTTCAAATAATATGAATTTTAGAGAATTTTATTTAAAGAATTGTATTATGCAACTGCAGTCTTGCAAGGCTGAAGTTCATATTAATAGAGCAGACCAGCAGACTCATACAGGAGCTGATACAGTCTTATAGCCAAATTTTTTCTTCTTCTGAGAAACTTCACTTTTTTACTTTAAGGCAGCAGTTCACAACCTGTGGGTCGCAACCCCTTTGGGGGTCGAACGACCCTTTCATGGGGGTCGCCTAAAACCATCACATACACCTTATACAAATACAGGTGTATGAAAATAATTTTATGGTTGGGGGTCACCACAACATGAGCAACTGTATTAAAGCATCGCCGCATTAGGAAGGTTGAGAACCACTGCTTTAAGGCCTTTTAGTTGATTAGATGAGGCCTACCCACACCATTGAGGTAAATGTCCTTTATTTAAAGCCAACTGACTTCAGATGTTAATCACATCTACAAAATACCTTCACAGCAATGCCTAGATTGGTGTTTGATTAAATAATTGAGTATTATAGCCTGTTCAAGTTGACACATCAGTTACTAAAGGCCCTCATGAAGAACCTTCTCTGAAGGATCACATAAATACCTTCTGGAATGTCTCAGTCCTTCCCCAGTGATTTTCAACATATAGATTGCTACCTACCATCCTTTCAATTAAATAAATAATCATTGACCATCTGCTATGTAGGAAGCACTACTACAGTGTCTGTCCCAAAGGAGCTCCATGAATTTGAGGTTTTGTGGGTAGTAACTTTATTTGATCTGTCAGTACTACTTATTACATTTAAGCAAATGATTAAGCTTCGAAGGGATGCATCTGAGTAAACTTAAAAAATTTCCTTAACAGGATTTGATAGTTGTTTTGGTTTTTTTTGCTGTTTTTGGCCGGAGCTGGGTCCGAACCTGCCACCTCCAGCATATGGGACCAGCGCCCTACTCCTTTGAGCCACAGGCACCGCCCTGATAGTTATTTTTTGGTTTATCAACATATCACTTAGTGTTCAGCATTAAGAGTTGCTTTATAGAGTCAAAAGTCTTCTCTACTGTTTTGACTGAAAATTTAAATGTAACTTCATTATTATATGAACAAAATGAGGCCACACTGTCCCTTTGTATCCTAGCTTTTATAAGATAAACAAGTATATTCTTTATCTTTAAAGTCCACCCTGTTCTGGCATACTCCTTTAAAGATTCATTACTGCATGAATTACTTTAAGTACAGATTTGAGCTTTAATAATTGCTAAAGGCATAAAGTACACCCTGTTTTGGCATATCAACAGGACCTCTTTTAAAAGACTGTTCAAACTTGACTCCAAAAATGCTAAATAAAATATAAAAAACAAAAAACACTTTAATTTTATTTATTTATTCATTTTTACTACACTAATTGGTCTTTGCTAAAAATAATGAAGTAGGACCAAAAGAAAACATTTGTGTCACATAAAAGCCAAAAGGTAATAGGGGATGGTGCAAATTCATTATATTAACTAATGGCATTTCTTGGTAATGGCATTTTCTTTTTGTCTTGTGTAACTGGAGTTGTATCATAAGAAATAACTATAATTCTTAAAGTATCACAATTGCTAACATGAGATTATACGTAACAAATTTTGTGGACACTCTGTTTCTACAGAATTTTACTGCTGGCAGTCTGATCATCTTTGTTCCTTCAACTGTGGTGCAAACTTATGTTTAGGTCAATAGTCAGGCCACCTTTGTTGTGGGTCCTCTCCTGACCTTACCCTAGTTAAGTGAGGCTTTGTCTCCTAGTTCTTGGAAATTGGCCTCAGTCTTTCTTTCTCATATTTTTCTCATTCTATTGCCTTACCTAGGATTAAACTTCTCCATGACTAAGTTTCCTCCTGCTTCTTGCTAATCAGTTGTCTGGTTTCACATCTCTGGGCTACAGTTCTCTGGTGTTAAACCTCTATATATCTGACAGCTGACTTTTCTGGATCTTCATCTCCCAGATGAAACCAAGATCCACAAAAAGACTTTACGCTAGAGGTGGGCTCTGTCTACTGACTGAAATTCATTCTTGGTTGTTCACAAAACTGAATCTATGTTACTTTTATCTTTTCTTCATTGACAATGGCAAAGAACTTTCTCTAATTGTCTTCTATGTCCATACATTTGCTACACTCTAAATATTACACTAGGTGCTATTTCTGTAACTGCAAGTAAAAGATATAGGTAACTTTGAAAATTATATACATTTCTTTATTGGTTTCTTTCTTTCTTTCTTTCTTTTTTTTGAAACAAAGTCTCATTCTGTCACCCTGGGTAGAGTGCTGTAGCATCCTAGCTCACAGCAACCTCAAATTCTTGGGCTTGAGCAATCCTCTTGCCTCAGCTTCCCAAGTATCTGGAACTACAGGCACTTGCCACAACACCTGGCTGGTTTTTCTATTTTTAGTACAGAGGGGATCTTGCTCTTGCTTAGGCTGGTCTCAAAGTCCTCAGCTCAAGCAATCCACCTGCCTCAGCCTCCAAGAGTGCCAGGATTACAGGTGTGGGCCACCGTGCCTAGCCTCTTTATTGTTTTCTTTAAATTTGGCAGATTATTTTATGAAATAAATTCATGTGCCTATCAAATATGGTAAAAAATGAACATCCTTTCTTCTCCCTCCTCTGATCTTATCCCTTGGAGAAACCACAGTTAGTAGGCTAACAAAATAGTCCCCAGCCCCAACTTCATCTTAGGATCACTTGAAGAGTTTTTCAAAATACTAATACTTGGCCTTATTTAATGGTCCACTCCTGAATATTTTTCATCTAGCACTACAAAAGGGGAGGCTAATTTGTAATATTTACTGATTTCCATGACATAAATACACTCTCCATTGCCAGTTTCAACCTATCAATTTTAAATAGTGAAGTCAATCAGTTGGCAAAATTCCTTAAAATCATACAATCATCTCTTATGACCAAGTATGAGTTGGCTTCAGCAGATCACTGCCTCCACCCTTATCTCTATCCCACAATAATTAAATCAGAATTATTGAGGATCGATTCAAGGTGCATTTTTCTCACACAGAGTCCTTATAAAGTCGTGTTTTGCTCCTGGGTTTATAATAACAGTACAACTTTGGGAAACTTACTGTGTCTCAATTTTCTTCTTCTGTAACATAGGGATATTGATTATATCTACTTTATAGGCTAATTATGAAGATTAAAATAATTTAAGTAAGACACTTAGAACATGCCTGGCATGTTAATAACTGTTCTCTCTTACCTCAGTTTCTTCATATCAAGAGGACCTCTTTTAAAAGACTATGCAAACTTGACTCCAGCTACCTTTTTTAATGTTATTTTTTTTGTGTATTGGATTATTCAAAACAACTGAGGAATTCTGTGTGGGAAAGAATTAAAAATGAATTCATACTGAGAATACAAGCGAGGTCAAAAAAGAATTTTAATTAAAAGTGCAGCTAAAATTCACAGAATATTGTACGTCATTCCTTACTTCAGACTGTGGTAGAAAAAAAGTTAGCAAACATTTGGCCAGGCAGAAATATTTCCTATTTACCAATATTGTGAACCTGGGTAAAAGCTGCTAAAGGCATACTCCTTTACAGATTCATTACTGCATGAATTACTTTTAGTACAAATTTGAGCTTTAATAATTGATAAAGGCATAATTTAGTACTCTGAAGTGAATTTCTGAAATGCAGGTTAAAGGTTTAGAATCAGTGCTGATATCATCAAAAAGGTTTATCTCTTAAGAAAACTCTACTGACTTTGAATAATGAAATTTAAGAGCACAAAGTCTTATAGATCATTCTCTACTCACTTAAAAGGGAAAGATTTGTTGCTAATTAGGTCTGAGGTAAAAGCAAGTTCTGACAAGTCCGTGGAATTTTCTCCAATATTCTTAAGATCTTATCTTTTTCCCTCCATCAATGGAGCTGTCTGGATTTAAAACAAAATTTTGAAAGGCCCTGATAAATAAACTTTACCAGGTCACATTATACACAGGGAGATTTAGTAAACAAGAAAAATAATAGAATGTTATTTCTAAATAACATTACTGTACCAGCTTGGAAATGCCCTCCTACAACAATGGAATGTATGAAATTATGTATAGAATTCAACATCAAAGTAAGCTGTGGTCTGAGTTAATCATATTGAAAGATACAGCTTGTATAAATGGCCTACATCCTCATAGCTCTTTTAAACTAAAAACTGTTTACAGTGGGGAAAAGGGAGAATAAAATTACTACATAGGCTCACTGACAGAGTAGCAATTATGCTCCTAGCCTTGTATATTTTTCTCTGTGTTTCATAAATCAGGATTTGCTTTAAAAGTAACTTTAAATTTCATGTATGATTTGAAATATCAAGGAGTGAAGAAAGAGAACCAGCATTTTTAATTTTACACAGGGTACTCTAGGTAACAGTTTTCCTTATGCCATCCTGTGAAGTCTTGTGACACTTATGGAAGCTAGGTTTTGTAATTCACTAAAAGTTTAGGATTAAGGTTTCATAAAACTTTTTTTTTTATTGTTGGGGATTCATTGAGGATACAAGAAACACTGATTGCATTTGTTAGGTAAAGTCCCTTTTACAATCGTGTTTTGCCCCCAAAAGGTATGGCACACACCAAGACCCCACCCCTCTCGCTCCTTCCCTCTCTCAATAAAACTTCTCCAAACCCTTTGGTCTGACTCCAACATTCTTTGTCCTTACAGTTATACACATGCTACTTATAAAAATGCAGAATAAATGCAGTTTTTTTCTTTAAGGGCATTACATTCTAAGGTATCTGCCTTGTTCACACTTTTGTAATCTATGCTGATGACGGAAATCACATCTTCCTTATCTTTACATCTAACACCAAGCATTATTCTCTGACACAGAGGTACCCAATAAAGGTCTGTTAACAAAATTATTGGCATCAAAGAAAAGCTTTAGCTCTGAAATAACTAGAAATATTCTGACATTATTTGGTATGTGTTAAATAGTTCAAGGTAAATTTTATTACAATTTAAATAACTATAATTTAAATGTTTCATAATAAAATTTTTAAAATCTAGGCAATAAGAATATCTGTATGATGAATTACCAGAAATGTTTCTGAAAGTCAGAAGTCTACAAATTGCATAAAAATTTAAATGATGGAATGTTTTTCAAACACAATTTGTATATTTGTTTTGTGAAATTGAAATATTATGTGAGACACTTTTTAAAAGTATGAAGCAAAAATACAGTGAATAGGGCGGTGCCTATAGCTCAAAGGAGTAAGACGCTGGCCCCATATGACAGAGGTGGCAGGTTCAAACCCAGCCCTGGACAAAAATCGCAAAAAAAAAAAAAAATACAGTGAACAAAACTCTCTCTATGATTACTCCCCTAACTCAACAATATCAGCAGTTTTCTACATCTTTATTACTACACACAAACACACATATGCAAATGTAGTAGTTTTGCCCATTCTTGTGTCCTCCACTTTAGTGGAGGACACAAGAATGGAAGTGATCTACCCAAGGTTCTGTAAAGAGAGATGAGTCTGATTCTCTCTCCAATGGTCTGTGTAGGAGATTCATATTTATCATTTATTCTTCTGAACACTTTTCTTTTTTATTTATTTTTATTTTTATTTATTTATTTGCAGTTTTTGGCTAGGTCCGGATTTGAACCTGCCACCTCTGGTATATGGAGCTGGCACCCTACTCCTTTGAGCCACAGTCACTGCCCCTGAACACTTTTCTTAATAAGCCTTCAGAGAAATTAGTAGACATTATTTTCCTTGTTATTCTCAATGTTCTTAAAAGGGTTAAATAATGAGGGGGGAGAACATATAGATAAAATGCAAAAGGAAGAAGAAAGTTTTGTCTCCAAAGACCTAGATAGTAACAGTCAATATAACTCTTCTTCCTCAAAAGATGCCCATCAATCTAGGAATGGATTAACAAACCGTGGTGTATACATATACCATGAAATACTGTTAAGCCATAAAAACAATGGTAACTTTACAACTTTTTGTGTTAACCTGAATGGAGATGAACACATTCTTTTTTTTTACAGTTTTTGGCTGGGGCTGGGTTTGAATCTGCCACCTCCAGCATATGGGGTCAGCGCCCTACTCCTTTGAGCCACAGGCACTGCCCAAGATGAACACATTCTTAGTAAAGTATCACAAGAATGGAAAAGGAAATATGTAATGTACTTCATACTAATATGAAGCCAGTAGATGATCTAATTCATGCCCACAGAGGAGAAAAACTCATTTCAATTTAAGTTGGGGGGAGGAGGAGAGGGGAAGAGGGGAGGAGGAGATTTTGGGTGCTCCCACTTAATGGGCACAATGTAGGGTTTTACGGCACACCTTTTGGGTATGGGGCACAACTACAAGAGGACTTTACCTAAAAAATTAAAATATAGTGACCTGGTTGTTTATATCCTCACATTAGTGTGAAATAAAAAAGAAAAGATATTGTCCTTGGGGTGGTGGTTATGGCTCAAAGGAGCAGGGCAGCAGCCCCATATAGTGGAGGTGGCAGGTTCAAACACAGACCCGATCAAAAACTGCAGAAAAAAAAAAAGATATCGTTGAACTCATGCAACAACAAACTATACCTGCTACATGGCCTGTTTGAAGGCCCCAAAAGTCAAGATCTTGAAACGCTCAAAAACTAAAGTGAGAAGAGGGAGCCTGATCAAATTCAGGTGAAAGGCAGGTGATAGTGCACACTGGGTTGATGACAAGAGGCAGGCTTCCCAGTAAACATTGGTCACCTCTTGGAAAATCCACACTGGCTAGACCACCACCCCCTGTTCCTCTTTCTCTCCTAGGAGCGGCTTATGTGAGTACTTCAAGGGAAACAGGAATATAAAAATGCTCAAGGACCCCTGTGAATGTGTGACGGGAAGACCAGGCTGAGTAAAGGGGTGTGAAGGGGATATTCATAGGGGCCCTGGTCCAGGGTGTGGCAGCCCATGATCTTTGCTTCTCTTTCCCTCACAGACCTGAAGAGGCAGCTGCTAAAACACACAAAATGTGACATTTTGGACACCTTCAGCTTGTTGCCCAAAACTCAACGTGACCTCAGCTCCTTCCTGGGGGGCATGTGGTTCTGCACGGTGAGCACCAGCTTCCTTCCTCAGGCAGGCCCAGAAAGCCTGAGGTGGTTAGGAAGTGAAGGAGGGTCCTTTTCAGGAAAGGATGCTCTGCTTTTCTGTCAACGGGGTGTTCAGGAAGGTGAGTGTGTGTAAAATCCTCTCCCAGGTCCTGCACTGCTCCCTCTCCTGACTGGACTTACTCTCAGGACTCTCCAGAGTTTCCTTGGCCCCTTCCCTTCCTTTCTCCTCCCACTGTGTTCTTCTACTCCTACTTTACCCTCAAAGATTGACCTTTTTTTTTTTTCTTTCCGAGACAGACTCTCCTTTTGTAGCCCTGAGTTGAATGCTGTGGTGTTACCATAGCTCATAGCAACCTCAAATTCTTGGACTCAAGCAATCCTCTTGCCTCAGCCTCTGAAGTAGCTGGGACTACAGGCCCCCACCACAACACCTGGCTATTTTTTCTATTTTTTAGTAGCGATGGGGTGCTCTTGCTCAGGCTAGTTTCAAACTCCTGAGCTCCGGCAATCCACCTGCCTCAGCCTCCCAAGTGCTTGGATTATAGGCATGACCACACCTGGCCGACCTATCTCATTTTTGTCACAGATTGAATAAAAGTTTAGAAATACTTTGCATACTATCAAAAGAAAAAAATACTTAAAATATGAAAAACTGGGATAACACACTTTCAAACAATATTGCACACTTTGTGTTACTATATCTGCGTAGAGGACTTTTACTAACCAGGACAGAGGGTAACAAAGATCAACAATTAATTTACCTCAATATCGAAATGATCCTATAATAAATTTCTGCACATCATCCAACCACATTGTCTAAAGAAATGAAAATCTGGAGATGTCACAATATGTGAAAAATCCAATTTGGAGAAAATGTATGTGACTGCAAATTTTAAAAAGAATATATTTGCATGTGTGTATGTGTGTGTGTATATATATATATATATATATATTCCTCACAAGCATTTCAAATAAACACATTGCACACCTAAATAATTATTTATTTATTTATTTATGACAAATTCTTGCTGTATCTCCCAGGGTAGAGTGCAGTGGCACACCATACCTCACTGCAACCTTAAACTTCTGGGCTTGAGTAATCCTCCTGCCTCAATCTCCCAAGTATCTGGGACTGTAGGGACATGCCACCATGTATCTTTTTTTTTTTTTTGTAGAGATGGGTATCTCACTCTTGCTCAGGTTGGTCTTGAACTCCTGGCCTTGATTGATTCTCCCACCTCTTCTTCCCAAAATTCTAGGATTATAGATGCTATATGTCCAGCCCACCAATCTGTTTAAAGTGGATATTTTTAGTGCATGGTAAAGGGATAATATAGATAGAAGTTGCAGAATGGTTTTATCTCCAAAATATACACTTTATAGTGTTTAATACTTGGTAATTAGGCAAATTTGTTGAAACCTTTGAAAATATCCAATAAAAAATGGGCAAAAATTTACCAGTTTAGGAAAAGTCTCATGTGATACTCTTTCATAAGAAATAAAAATTACAGAGGCGGCACCTGTGGCTTAGCGGGTAGGGCACTGGCCCCATATACCAAAAGTGGCAGGTTGAAACCTGGCCCCAGCTAAACTGCAACAAAAAATAGCCGGCCGTTGTGGCGGGCGCCTGTAGTCCCAGCTACTCGGGAGGCTGAGACAAGAGAATCGCCTAAGCCCAGGAATTGGAGGTTGCTGTGAGGTGTGTGATGCCACGGCACTCTACCGAGGGTGATAAAGTGAGACTCTGTCTCTACAAAATAATAATAATAATAATAATAATAATTAAATAAAATAAAAATTACAATTATTTCCTTGGTAGTTTATTTATGTGCATGTATACTTCTTTGCTTTATGCTTACTTCATCTCAAATGTTCACACTCTTATATGGGTATTTCTCTTCTGCTCACTCAGGGGTTGGAAGTCCTCTCTGCAAGGATACAGACCTAGGAAGGCACTTCTACCAGGGAGGTAGAAAATATTGGAAACCTCTGGGTAATGCACTCAGGCTCCACTCTCACTCCCTCTCCCTTGCAAAGCTTTCTGGTTTAAAACTTTCAGACCTGAGCAAAATCGAGACCCTGTCTCTACTAAAAAAATAGAAAAACTGAGGCAAGAGGATCTCTTGAGCCCAATTTGGAGGTTGCTGTGAGATATGACGCCATGGCATTCTACCCAGGGTGACAGCTTGAGACTATGTCTGAAAAATAAAATAAAATAAAAAAATAAAACTTTCAGAGCTGCAATTCTGGTTCTGACCATTAGGGGCATCTTTCTTCATGATTAGTATATATATATGTGTGTGTGTGTGTGTGTGTGTATATATATATATACACATATATATATTTTATTTTTTTTAATTTTTTTTTTTTGAGACAGAGCCTCAAGCTGTCACCCTGGGTAGAGTGCCATGGCATCACAGCTCACAGCAACCTCCAAGTCCTGGTCTCAAGCAAGTCTCCTGCCTCTGCCTCCCCCCAAGTAGCTGGGACTACAGGCGCCCGCCACAACGCCGGGCCATTTTTTGGTTGCAGCCTTCATTGTTGTTTGGGGAGCCTGGGCTGGATCCGAACCTGCCAGCTCAGGTGTACGTGGCTGACGCCTTAGCCCATTGAGCCACAGGCGCAGAGCCATGATTAGTATATTTTTTGAAAACCAAAAGGCATGGGGTTTTGGGGCGCTGGAGGCCGGGGTTAAATCTCTTGCTCCACTGCTCCACCAAACTTTGGCTATTTCCCTTATACAGGCAGCCTCTAGTGTGACTTCTGTGAGGTGGACTAAAGTTATTTCCTGCCATGTGCCTATTTTCAGATATTTCTGTAACTTCTTTAAGTAAATCCCTATATTGTAGGTAGATTTATTAAAACTATTCATGGTGGCATCATGCCCATTCAGTTGGACTCAGTTCCAGTGTCTTTATTGCCCCATAATGTCTGAATTATCCCCAGACAAGATTCTATATCTCCCTAAGCCTCAGCAAGTTTCAAGAGAGCAAGGACATAATAATTCTTCAGATAAAAGTATTCTTGTGTTCCATGAATGAATACAATGTAATACAGAGGACAAAGCCTGGCAATCAGAGTTCTGTGTTTTATCCACAAGTACAATTCCAAGGGGTTGCTCCCTTGGAAACAGCTCCCAGGTTGTAAGTCTGGTAGCAAACTTAGGGGGCAGTAAGAACAGGAAGTCTCCTCTGGTCCCCAGGAATCTCCTCTCTATGCCTTTGAGGAAGGAATTTCCTGTAAGGACTCCATTTTGTTTGTGTAGCTTTGACAAAGTAGCCTATCTGGTAACTGCTCTCAGCAGCCCTCTCAGTCTTCTCCAAGTTCTCCTCTCTAGAACATACAGGTTCTTTTCAAGAGAGCATTCTGAGGAGATTGGTCACTTCCTTCAGGACACAGCATGGGTGAGTTGGTCTGCGTGAGACTTTGGCGTTAGGTCCTTACAGGGTAGGAGAGATTCTAGGCCCTCCCCTACCTGTGCCCCAACCTACAGGACACCCAGCAGACTGCCCTTTACATTGGTGATGGCAAAGGCCTGGGCTGTTTTCCACTTTCTTGAAGACATAGACCTTGTGGGTCCTGACACAGCCATCCTTGCTCCACATGGAAAACCTCCTCTCCTTTGACTGTAAGCATAGCTGAACTCAGCTGTTCCCCTAGAATAGGGGAATATCTGTGATGTGATGCTCTCAAGTCCAGAGTTTGGAGAATGAGAGAGGGTGATCTGAGGTGGGGTGCATTAGAAGTTAACAGTCTTGGGAGTTACACTAGGGGTGGTTGAGGGGCAGGGGATCCACCAGTACTCTTAAATTTTCACAGCAAGCATTCAAAGTAGATTGTATTACCCCTATAGCTTTGTTGAGGCTTGCTTTATGGCCTAGCATATGACGTATTCCGAAATGCTACGTGTGTTGTCATATGTAGTGTTCTGTTAGTTAAATTTTGTCCTATTGTTTAAATCTTTATGTAACTGACATTTTGTCTATTTTATCTGCCACTAAGTGAGGCACAAAATTTCCCACTGAGATTATGAATGTGTCCATTTCTCCATTTTCTTCTGTTAGCTTTTACTGTATTTTTTCCAGTTACTTCCATGAATTTTTGCTGTATTTTGGCTCTGTGTTAAAAGATGCATACAAATTTGTTTTATTAGCATCTGCATGTTGAATTAAATCACTTATCATTATAAATTTTATCTGGTTCTTTTAGTAATGTTTTTAATTAAAGCATATTGTTTCTCTTATTAATGATTATACCAGATTTCAGTCGGTCAGTGTTTTAATGGTATATCTTTTGTCATCCTCTTTTTTAAAATTTTATGTATCATTATATTTTACATGTATTTCTTTTCGTTGAATTAATATTCTCTTTTAATTTAGGCTTATGAAATTTTTTTTAATTTGAAATCTCCACTCCATTACATGTAATTCCACAAATAATTTGGCATAAATATATCATCTTTCTGTTTTCTTTACATTTACTTTCCTATTCTAATTTTCTATTTTTTTCTTTGAAATATTTATTTATTTATTTATTTATTTTCTGAGACAGAGTCTCACTTTGTCACCCTTGGTAGAGTGCCATGGTGTCATAGCTCAAAGCAACCTCAAACTCTTGGGCTCAAGCAATTCTTTTGTCTCAGCCTCCCAAGTAGCTGGGAACACAGGCACCTGACCCAACGCCCAGATATGTTTAGAGATGGGGGTCTTGAACTCTTGAGCTCAGATGATCCGCCTATCTCAGCCTCCCAGATTGCTGGGATTAAAGGCGTGACCCACTGTGCCCAGCCTTAATGTTACTTTTAAGTTATTTAATCTTGTCTCGCTTGGCTTTGTAGCAAACTATTCTTTTGTCATTTTTGTAGTCTATGTTTCAGATTACGACGATGTTTTTCAATCTTTTTTTATCTTACAAGCACCCTTGAACTTACAGCTAAACGTCCATGGTACACTTAAATTATGCCAATCAAAAAAATAGTAAAAAAAGAATATACTTACTGTACTTTCAATTTTTTTGAACATAATTTAATTAATGATCTTTAAAATTTTTCTGGGCACCCCTAAGAAACTCTCATGGCAAACCAGTGTGTGTGGTAACATGCTTGCCATATTACAGTCTCATGTACATTAGTTATTTTCCTTTTTATTTTTCTTTGAGACAGAACTTCAAGCTGTCACCCTGGATAGAGTGCCGTAGCATCACAGCTCACAGCAATCTCCAATTCCTGGGCTCAAGCGAGTCTCCTGCCTCTGCCTCCCAAGTAGCTGGGACTACAGGCGCCAGCCACAACGTCGGCCATTTTTTGGTTGCAGCCGTCATTGTTGTTTGGCGGGCCCAGGCTGGATTCGAACCCGCCAGCTCAGGTGCACATAGCTGATGCCTTAGCCCTTTGAGCCACAGGCGCCGAGCCCGTTAGTTATTTTCCATATCCTTAGACACACAAGCACTTTTAAACATTTTAACTCCATTAATGCCCTTCCTGATATATTATTGTGCATTTTAGTTATACATCTATTTATGTATATATTTAAATTCTCTGAAGAAATTATCACTAATTATATAGCCAATATTCATTTAGATTTTCCTACACATTTGCCAATATCATTATTCTTCATTCTTTCTTGCATTTACATGCTTATATTTGGGATCATCTTTTCTTAACTGGAGAATGAATCTTTAGTTTTGAGTTGGCTAGGGACAAATTTAACTAACTTGTTTGCATTAAAATGTGAGTGTGAGTCAGGAGTGGTGGCTCTGGCCTGTAATCCTAGCATTCTGGGAGGCGGAGGCAGGTAGATTGCCTGAGCTTAGGAATTTAAGACCAGCCTGAGAAAGAGTGAGACCTCCATCTCTAAACAGCCGGGCATTGTGGTAGTCGGCTGTAGTCTCAGCTACTTGGGAGACTGAGCAAAAGGGTCACTTGGGCCTAAGAGTTTGAGGTTGCTATGATCTATGACACCACAGCACTCTATGGAGGGAGACAAAGAGAGACCCTGTCTCAAAAATAATAATAATAAAATAAAATAAATAAAATGTGAGTGTAGTAAAAGCACACTCAGTCAAAATACTTTTTTCTATTCTCTCAGTCTAAAACAACAGTCAATACAGAAGACTTCTGTGACCACACGTGTGTGGGTTTTCCCCACCAATAAGCAAGCAATCAGTTCTCCAGTGGAAACCAGCTGGGTGTCCTCTAGTTTAGTCCTGACACTATCTACCTGGAAATAGCCTCACGTCCCACATGCTGAGGGTTCTGCCCCCAAGACTGCTCACTTCCTTCATATACCAGTTGTAAGTCCCAGTCTCTAGAACAGTGGTTCTCAACCTTCCTAATGCCGTGACCCTTTAATACAGTTCTTCATGTTGTGATGACCCCAACCATAAAATTATTTTCATTGCTACTTCATAACTGTAATTTTTGCTACTGTTATGAATCGTAATGTAAATATCTGATGTTAGGCAACCCATGTGCAAGGGTCGTTGGGCCTCCAAAGGGGTCATGACCCACAAGTTGAGAACTGCTGCTCTAGAACTTCTGACCGACTAGTTTCAAGTTGGGATTCCCATGACCTCCCTCTCTGGGTTTGTCATAAAGATATAGAGGAAGGGATGTGGTGTTCCCATGCCTTCGCCAGCTATGCCACCCTCCAGGAATCTCATTGTGTTCAGCCATCCAGAACCTCATTGAACTCTGACCTTTGGGGATTTTATGGAGGCTTTATAACATAAGCATGATTGTTTAAGCCATAGGTTATTGAAACAAACTTAACTTTCGCCCCCTCTTCCTTCCTTGGAAGTTGGGGGGTATGCAGAAAGTACCAACCTTCTAATCCCTGACTTGTTCTTTTTTTTTTTTTTTTTCCTGGCATTAAGTACGTGGGTTTTGAAAAGAAGAATAACTGTAAGGGCATTTAAAATTATTTTCTACATTAGCACAGAATTTTTTTATTATTGTTTGGGATTCATTGAGGTACAAAGAATTAGGTTGCACTGATCGCATTCGTTAGACACAGTCCCTCTTATGATTGTGTCCTGCCCCCTGACTTGTTCTTTCCGGTGCTCAGTCCCTACCCTGAAGCTACCTAGGGGCTGCCAGTCCTCAGGCAACTCATTAGCGTACAAAAACATAATGTGTTGGTGTTCCTAAGGATTTTTAGGATTCTATGCTGGGAAACAGAGTTGAAGACAATGCATATATTTCACAATAACACAATTGTCTATTTAACTTACATTTTGAAAGATAATTTTTTTGTAGACACAAAATTCTGGGTCTCTAGTTTTGCTTCACAGTGAATATGTAATTTCACTTTCTTCACATTACCATTATTTCTGTTTTTTTAAATTTTTATTTATCTATTTTTTTATTTGAGACAGAGCCTCAAGCTGTCACCCTGGATAGAGTGCAGTAGCGTCACAGCTCACAGCAACCTCCAATTCCTGGGCTCCAGCGAGTCTCCTGCCTCCACCTCCCAAGTAGCTGGGACTACAGGCGCCGCCACAACACTCGGCCATTTTTTGGTTGCAGCTGTTGTTATTTTGACGGGCCTGGGCTGAATTCAAACCTGCCAGCTAAGGTGTACGTGGCTGGCGCCTTAGCTGCTTGAGCCACAGGTGCCGAGCCCCATTACTTCTGTTCAATATTACATATCAGTCTTATTTTTGCTTGTTTGAAGAGAACCTGTTTGTTTTTCTCTGCCTGCTTTAAGCATTTACTCTTCGTGTTTCAACAGTTTCACTGTGATGAACCTGGTTTGGTTTTCCTTATATCCCACTATGCTTGACATACATATTGCTTCTTGCATCTGGGACTTACTATCTTTTGTTACTTTTTGACATTTCTCAAACACTGAAATAACTATTTATGGACTATTCTCTTTTCGTTCCTTCTAGGACTCCGGATAAACATACATTTGATTTATTTAGTGTATCCCCTTTGACTGTGCCCCATCTCTTTCTGTATCCTTTATCATTTTGTGTCTCCATACTTTATTTTGCGTATTTTATTCAGATGCTTCTTTCAAACCCCCTTGTTTTCCAAGAAGTTGTAAAAGAACAACTTTTAAGACAATCATGTACCCTGTAATCTAAGGGCAAAGACTACAAAAATGACAGTTCTCTAATTCTATCTTCAGGTATGTCTGTTATGTTATACTCTAATCACATAAATGTTCCTAATTTCAATTATCACATTTTTGAATTCTAGAAATTTTTTTCAGTTTTTGTATTTTCCAATTTTGGGCTGAAATGTTTGTCTTTTCATATTCCTGGCAATAATGCTATTATCTGGATTATATGTGTTAGATAATTGCAAAACTTCATCTCCCTATTACCCACTGAAAATTTCAAACTTATGGCCCGCCCCCAAGGGCTCTTCGCGCCAGAAAGTAACTTCTTATTGGCTATTCTACCATCCCGTCACCTCCCCTAACCGAACCTATATAAGGTGCCCTTGTCTTTTGCTCTCTCTCTTTTCCCTCTCTGCCCCTCTCTCTCCCATATCTATCTCTCTCTCTTCTCTCTCCTCCATTCTTCCCCCTTCACTTCCCCCGTCTCTCTTCTCTCCTCCTTAATGCTGCTCTGCAGCATCCCCCCCCCCCATGAAGACCTTTTGTACAAGCCTTGGTGGTCTGTGAGGTTTCTGTCAGTCAGGTGCCTCCCCTTTCAATAGTGATTGTGTGTGGTTTTTAATCGTCTTTGTTATTGATTGCTTGAAATATGTAATATTATCTCTTTTTTTATTTATACAGTATTTTAAATTTTTCTTCAGGGAACTATATATGATAAATTGTAGATTTATTTACTTCAGTCTTAGAAGAAGTTATCTCCCTCCAGGGAACATTTTTTTTTTCTGTCAGCTTGCTAGATGGCAAGGAAAACCCCAAGTCCCTTCAAACCCTCTGGTGATTGAGATTATTGATTTGGACTTCAGTTTCTTGGAAAGTTGGTCTATTTTCAGTTTACCCCTTTCACCTGGCATAGCATACTTCTTAGCTATTCCCATCTAAGCCAGAATGGTTTGCCAGGGTGCTGTCTCCTTGACAAGCCCAGGTTCAAATTTTATGCTCTAAGCCCCATTACTCTGGAAATTTGGTACAAATTCACAGTATTTCACCATTTTACATGCTTCTAGTAGGGATCATCAACTACTGCTAGGGTAAAAGCAGTCCCAAGGATTGGGAATGCGTTAGGGAGTTCCTTTTCTCTGATCTTTTCCCCTATAACATCTTATTGTACTGTTAGTTCTTTGATTCCTTTTAATTCTTTTTACAAATTTTTAAATGGTTTTCCACACTTTTCTAGTTATCCTCAGTTGGAAGTTTGATGCAACTTAACCAGTTTCTTATTGCTAATAGAAAAACTCTATCTAAATTTATTTTTTCACAACAGGAACAAGAAGACATGTGTAATATATTTTCGGTGAAATTTTCCAGATGGACATATATGGCAGCTAGCGTGGATTCAATATCTCAGATGTTTTTGTCATTTTATTGTATTGCCATATCCTTCTTCATCTTAGCCTTCTATCCTTCACTATCTGCCTTTTGTTTATGAGACAGATCCTTAGGTCTTTTCCAGCTTTCAACTACTCTGATATTTCAGCCACTCCTCTGACAATAAATTCTGTATCCTCCTTTTTTTTTAAATTAAGTAATATATACATAGATCATGAATAAATTTATGACTTCGTGGGATTGAATGTGTTGATTCTTTGTACAAATTGGAGTGCTTACATCCTACTAATTAAGATAGCTTTCACCTCATTTACTTAATCACAGTGTCAAGACATTTGTGTTCAATACTTGATAGATTTGACTTGTACCCTTGTGATATGCTCCAAAGGTGTAGTCCCACCATTAACCTTCCCTCTATCAAACCACCCCCCTTCCTTCCCATTTCCCTCCCCTTCTCTCCTTCATCCTGGGCTATAGTTGTGATTCATCTCTCATATGAATGTGTGAGTAATTATAAATTGGTTTTATAGTAGTACTGCATACATTGGATTTTTTTCCCATTTCTGAAATACTTTACTAAGAAGAATATTTTCCAGCTCCACCCATGTAAACATAAAAGAGGTAAAGACTCCATCTTTTTTTTTTTTTTTTTTTTTGAGACAGAGCCTCAAGCTGTCACCCTGGGTAGAGTGCCATAGCATCACAGCAACCTCCAACTCCTGGACTCAAGCGATTGACCTGCCTCTGTCTCCCAAGTAGTTGGGACTACAGGCACCTGCCACAACGCCTGGCTATTTTTTGGTTGCAGTTGTCACTGTTGTTTGGCAGGCCCAGGCTGGATTCAAACCCACCAGCTCTGGTGTATGTGGCTGGCACTTTAGCCAGTTGACCTACTGGTGCCAAGCCCCAAAAGATAAACTTTAAAAAGAGAATTTGTTGTATCAACATGTATGAGCATTTTTTTTTTTTGAGGCAGAGTCATACTATGTCACCCTCTACCCTGTGATGTCACCCACTACGGCATCACAGCTCACAGCAAACTCCAACTCTTTTCTTAAGCGATTCTCTTGCCTCAGCCTCCCAAGTAGCTGGGACTACAGGCGCCTGCCACAATGCCTGCTATTTTTTTGTTGCAGTTGTTTATCACCCTCAGTGTATGTGGCTGGCACTGTAATCCCTGTGCAACAGGTGCAAAGCTCACATATATGAGCTTTTAAAATTCCTAGTGAACTTTTGAGAAATAGGTTTCTTCACTCACTCTTGATTAGCACACAAATAAACATATTTTTAATGCCACTTATAAAAGTCTTTTGAAGTGTAAAAACCCATGTTTTGACCAAAATAATCTGCCTATAGAATTATTATTGCATGAAAACCTGTAAACAAATACATAGCATGTATATATAGTCCTATTTTTAGTAGCATTGTTTATAGTAGCAAAAACTTGTAAAATTTGTTGAAATCGGAAATTTTATTAGTAGGTTAAAGTGTGTGAAAATTAAAATTTTAACAAATTAATCATCTAATATATAAATTATATTGAAGTCATACATCATTCTTGTCAAATTTTTCATATTTAAGAAATATGAAAAAATATATAATTTGGATTAATCATATTTATTATTTTCTGACCTTCCATTAGGAATATCTTAATGAATTTCAACCATCAATTCTTGCTCTGGTAAACAAATGACCTTAGCTTTAATTTCCACAGTGTCTTTTAAGGATAATCATATTAATTTGGCAAATGAAAAAAATCAATTAAATATTTCTGAACATGTAACAATACTAAAAATTGTTAAATGAAAAGTACAAGTTATGGCTCGGCACCTGTGGCTCAGTGGGCTAAGGTGCCAGCCACGTACACCTGAGCTGGCCGTTTCGAATCCAGCCCAGGCCAGCCAAACAAAAACGACGGCTGCAACCAAAAAAATGGCCGGGCGTTGTGGCGGGCGCCTGTAGTCCCAGCTACTTGGGAGGTGGAGGCAAGAGACTCGCTTGACCCCAGGAGTTGGAGGTTGCTGTGAGCACAGCACTTAGGGGGGTTGAGCCTGGGCTGGATTCGAACCCGCCAGCTCAGGTGTACGTGGCTGGCGCCTTAGCCCGTTGAGCCACAAGCGCCAAGCCACAGGTTTTTGTTTGTTTGTTTGTTTGTTTTGTTTTTTTGGAATAAGGTTCTTCTATGTTGTTGTTTTTGAGTATCATTAGGAACTCATGGCTTTTTAATATATTGATGACGTTGAAACCCTTGTTATAGGATTTTAATCAGAAGAATATAAGATTTGACTTGTGCCTTAAAAAAACCTCCTTCTCTGCTATGTTGAAAATAAGTGGGAAAGAAGGAAGTATAAAAGCACAGAGAAGAGTTGGGAGGCAATATAATCTAGGAGAAAGATGTAGGTGACCTGACCAGGATAGTCGCAATGGAGTAATGAAAAGTTCCCAACACATTATAAAGCATGCCTGAGTCCATGCTATTCAATAAAACAGACTTTGGCGCAAAGACAATTTTTAGACAAAGAGGATATTATATAATGGTAAAAAGATCAGTCCTCCAGCAAGATATAATGATCCTAAATACGGTCACACCCAAACAATGGAGCCTCAAAGTACATGAAGCAAAAACTGATAATAGCTGAATGGAGAAATAGCCAAGTTCATAATTATTGTTGAGGTTTTCAACACCCTACTCTCAGAAATTGATAAAATTGGGCGGCACCTGTGGCTCAGTGAGTAGGGTGGTGTGAGGGTGGTGTGTTCGAACCCAGCCCCGGCCAAACTGCATTTAAAAAAATAGCCGGGCATTGTGGCGGACGCCTGTAGTCCCAGCTCCTCGGGAGACTGAGGCAAGAGAATCTCCTAAGCCCAAGAGCTGGAGGGTGCTGTGAGCTGTGACATCACAGCACTCCACCGAGGGTGGCAAAGTGAGACTCTGTCTCTAAAAATAAATAAATAAATAAATAAATAAATAAAAGAAAGAAATTGATAAAATATTTAGACAGAAAATCTGCAAGGATGTAGATAATGTGTAGTATAATTAATACAATAACCATATATAGGATATTCCGCAAAACTACATGAAATCACACATTTTTTTCAAGTGTCATAACATGCACAAAGGTAGTCCATATCCTAAGCCATCAAACAAATCTCAACAAATTTATAAGAACAGAAATCATACAGAGTATTCTCTTTGACCATAGAAAAATCTCTAAACACTTGGAAATTGTAGTTGACACCTACTATTTCAGCTCGTTGTTCAGACCCTTGTTAGAGTAGAGATTAGAAGCATTGTTTGCTATGCTGCAAGACATTTCCACCTATGCAAAAAGAAAGTTCACTCCAGGTATTTCAAAAAAATATTGATGAGGGCAAGGCTGGAGGTAAGGAGACAGTTTAGCAGGCTGTTGCATCCGTTTATTCTATCAAGAAAGCTTGTACTAGAAAGAAAACTACAGCTTGCTGAATGTTAATCAAAATAATTTGATAGCTGATTCGTTTGGGGAGGTGTGAGACAAGTTGCATATCAGGTTTTAGTGATGTTGTTAGGTTACAGAGGGGTAAGAGAAAGCAAAATTTGGCTGCCTTCCTGGTATATGGCTGATGTCCAGCCTGACCCATGAAGATTCACACTTATGTTCTTTATAAATCCTGGTCCATTTTCCAAATAATTCTACACAATGATCTCCTCCTTCAAAATTTCTTCCCTATTTATATTATCAATGAGAAAAGGCTCTCATATCTGGACAGATAGGTTTGCTTTCTGGCGTTTGTGTGATTGCTCTATCAGGGCATGTTTGCACTTTGCTCCCCCTACCGTGGTATTATGCCAAGACATGGTTCATGGCATACGGCCACTGATGTATCTTCAAACTTGCATTTTTGTTCCCAATTTTAGCATACAGATATGGTGGTAGCGCTCCTCAAGGAAAAAAGGCAAATGGGGATTCTTTCCAGAGGAATTTTGGCAAGGGGAGACTTCATTATGAGTATGGTGGGCGTGTGCTTCTGCCTTCCCACCTTCAAGAGGATGATGAAAACGTGAAAGTGAGGAATGTCTATGAGAACCCCCAAGCCAGACAGTAAGTGACCAGGAAGCCTGGATTGCATATAGCAGCCCTTGGGACTGTGCAACTCTTTCACTGCCTGTGGTCTTCTTTTATTTCCTAACTGATAAAGTGAAGAATGACAGAAATGGAATATGGTTGAGCAATCTTAATCATAAATCTGGTTACCACTGAGTTGAGAGTATAGAGAAAACTTTGTAGCATTTCTATAAATTTCTATATATTTATGGACGCATCCTATTATCCATTTCTCCACAGAAAATTATCTACCTTACAACCCAACAACAGGAGTATCGGATGGTATAATAAATGCCAAGATAGAATTCCTCCCAAGAGAGAAATGGAGAAGAAAATGCAGGAGCAAGACTTGGGGTGCTGGTTCAAGATCACAGTGAGTGTCCTGGCAAAGTGTAGGGAATTTTCAGGAAAGGCAGGTCAGAAAGAGCTGTGTTGATTACATAGAAGTGCTTTATACTTCTGTGGGGATACAGGGAGTTAACATATAAGGGTAGGTTCAGAGAAGGGATGTAAAGGGAACAGGATGACTGCAAGAAAACATGAGAGGTTGTCTAAAGGCAAAGGTGACAACTACTACCAAGAAAACAGAGCAGCTCTCTAACAGATGCTTCATGGCTCCAGCTGAGTGTAGGGTTGATGAGTCTCTGGAGTTCTTGTCAGCAGGACTGTCTTGGTCTTTAATAAGTAGACTATCCAGGAATCTTATGAAAGGAAAATGATTTTGAGCATCTGAATTTCATCATTTGGGAGGTAAATGTGGAATACAGAGAAAGAACAATTGTCTGAAAAAGATTTTTTCTTTTTTTAAAATCCTGTTAAAGCTGTGTAGATCAGGAAAAACACCTGAGTATGTTCTCCAGGATCAATTCCATGCTGTGTCTCTTTTCTCCCATTTCTTCTTTTCACCCTTAGATTCCTCATGGAGTAAAGTATGAGAAGACATGGCTAATAAACTCAATCAAGAGCCATTGCCGTGTTTCCTTCACCCCCGTTGATGTAAGAGGACATGGTGAAGCCAGATGGATAGGCTTCATCCATGGGAGGGGGGAGATCTGGCTCAGCAGGGTCTGCTGGTCTCTGACACTGTCACTCTGGCCTTCACTCCCGTAGTTCCACTATGCGAAATACCGAGCACAGTTCTTTGTCCAGGATGCTATAACTGCTTCTGCATTGAAGGATGTCAGCTACAAAGTTTGCAGTGATGAAAATAGAAAGGTAGTCCCTGTACCTGGTCTCGGGACAGGAGGCCAGACCCGGGGCTGGTCATCTTCTGTGTGGTACGAGGTCCTGGAGCTTGCTCTGCCTCTCCTTCCTGCAGATATCTATCTTTGTCAGTCCTTCTGAGGTCCCCTACTCTGTGAAGAATAGGTTGAAGCCAGAACAAATGGAGCAGCTAAAGGTAAGGCAGACTCAAAGCATGTTATCTGCCACTTCCCAGACTCACCTCTTTCTCCAGGCCCCAATTGCCCTGTCACCACCATCAGCACAGCCTCAGAGCCACTCTCCATCTCTGTCTCTGCAGGTGACCATGAAAAAGCGATATCATATCCCCAAGAAAGCTCTTAATCTCCAGAAGCTCCGCTTTGACTCAGGTATGGCTGTCAGCAGTGGTTCTATGGTAGATAAAGGCAGAGGGGTCTGCCTGGGAGGGAGACTCCCGGATGACAACTTGAGGAGAGGGGTCAGTGCTAATGCTGGTTCAGGTGAACCCCTCTTGACCTTCTGATTCCCTTTTCTGAAGATTTGGTGGACTGTAATATGGACATAATCCTGAATCGAAGAAGCTGCATGACTGCCACCCTGGAGATCATTGAGAAGAATTTCCCTGAGGTGAGGCCTTAGGAAGAGGGATGGATGAGATGGGGTGGAGGGCAGGCTTGTCTCCAAGGCCCTAGAGAGTAAAAGTCACCCTAACTCTTCTTCTGACAAAGTTATTGTCCTTGAACTTGTGCAACAACAAACTGTACCGTCTGGATGGCCTGTCTGACATTACAGAGAAGGCCCCCAATGTCAAGATCCTGAACCTCGCCAGAAATGAGGTGAGAGGAGAGAGCCAGATAAAATTTGGGTGAGGGTTTGGGGGGGCAGTGCGTACCAGGGTGATGACAACAGGCAGGCAGAGGTACCTGTGGGTGAAGGAGGGGACTGAGGGGTCCAGGGTCCTGGATGTTCTCTTTTCCTGGGACTCCCTCTCCAATTTCCCTCTCATCTTTCTCAGCTGACGTCAGCTTCTGAGTTGGCCAAAGTGAGAGGACTGAAGCTGGAAGAGCTGTGGCTAAATGGGAACCCTCTGTGCAGCACCTTCTCAGACAGGTCTGCCTACATAAGGTCAGTGGTAACTGCTGTCACCCTTCCTGGGCCCCTTCATCCCTCAGGAGCCTTAGCTACACCTGTAGTCTTATCTACAGTGTCCTTCTGTAGGAGGAGGCAGCCTTGGCCTCTGGGAAGACCACCGGGCCTGCCCTCTCCTCTCTCTCTGTGTCCCTCAGCTGTTCTTACAAGGCTCTTTTCCTTCCCTGACTTGCTCGCCTTTCCCCCTGCTTTGGGGTGTGTTTGCCGCCTCTCTGCACCCAGCCTCCTCCGCACAACCTGAATGAGTGTGTGCCAGGAAGCAGGGATCCCCTCCTCACCAGCACCAGGGCTGTCCAGACTTGGGCCAGATGCTGGGGCCCTGGACTGAGAAGTGCAAGACCCCATGATGACCCACGCCTTCCTGCCTCCTTGTTGACAGGGGCCTTCCCTCCTGCTGAGAGGGGCCCTACTTCCCTTGCTCTGCAACAGCCCATCCTCCACCATGTCCCAGGATGACATGGTGGCTTCCCAGCCCCATGCTGAGGGGTGAGGGCCTGGGTGGTTGCTGTTGTGACATCTTTTCCTCTGGCACAATGGCAGATGGGCCCTTTGGGGGGGGAAAAACTGGGTTCCCTGCATCAAGAGACCAGATGTGAGCTACCACCAGTGTGCAGAGGGCCTCCTGAAGAAGGAGTGGGAGGCAAACCGCAGAGGAAGTTGAGGGGACAGGAGGATCGGCCTCTCGGGGCACTTCCCCTCCCTCTTCCCACACCTCACAGCATCCTTGGTTCTTCAGAGGAGGCCTGGGTATCCCAAGGTAGGAATGACTCCTCGGACAAAGCATCAGCTCAGATGGGCACAGCTGGGCCACGACCATCAGTATAGAACCAGGTGATCCTGAGAGGAGACCCCAGACCCTCAGCCCCAAGCTGATCTGGGGCCTGATGCTTCACTCCTGGGGGAAGGTCTCCTGTCCCCATGGCTGCTACATGTCCCACACCCAGCTCAGACTGGGCTCACACAGATGACAAAGGCCCCAGACCAAAAGGCGAATGTTTTCCATTTCTGGCTTGGTGTCCAGGGCCAGGCAGGGGCAGGTGAGGAACAGTGCAGGTGCAGGGGAGCCCTTTTCTGCTCTCTTCCTCTCTAACTCCCACTGCTTTTGGAAAGCATTGTTCCTTTACCTCTGCTTTGTTTCCTCTTTCTTCATGGCTTCTATTCTCTTGTGTCTTCTCCATCTCTTCCTCTTAGACCTTCATGCCTTTTGTGCTGTCTGTGCATTTCTCCCTGCGTGCCTCCTGATTCTGCCCTTGCTCACCTCCCTGACCCAGCATTCTGGGCCACCTCTTGGGGATGACCTGGTACTGGCAAAGGCCACAGCCAGGCTCAGAAGAATGGTGGATGCCCAGTGAATTAGCAGAGTCCTGGGCTCTTGCCCCAATCCCTGATCCTTGGGGAGCCTTCTATGGGATCCTGTAGGAAGGTAAGGGAGGCAGGGAGGGAAGGGAAGCCCTACAGTCTTGCTCCAAGGTAGGGGCTACCCAGGAGGAAGGAAAGAGAGGAGAGCAAGGGGGGGGAGAGAGAGAGAACACCACCCTGAATTGTCAATGACTTCGTTCTATTTTTGGTTTTGGACAGTGCCATCCTGGATTGGTTCCCCAAATTGTTACGCTTAGTAAGTATCTACTGTCATCATTGTCTTGTTTTATTCTTACTAACATACATGACTTCCATATCTGCCCCCAGACTTTTTGAGAATGCCCTTGGTTAGGTTTTTACATTTTACTAGTAGCCAAATATGGACAATTAGCTCCTGAGAAAAGCATGGCTATTGTCACTGGCAAAATGTGACCATAAACAGACACACACACTCACTCAAGATTACTCATTCACACAATAGTTGCATATAATAAAAGAGGCTTCCAGGACTCACAGTGAAAATTCCAACTGTTGTCTTGCTGATAGAATTTCAAAGGCCCATTTCACACCCGACCTTGTTCCCCTGGACCCATTTACTTCCTTACTCTTCCAGTTCCATGTCCCCGATTTGCACTGCTGACTATCTTATTCCCTTCCTCAGGATGGCCAGGAGTTAACAACTCCATTTGTAATTGATGTTGAAGCACTTGGGATTATAAAACCTTGTAAGGTGAGGAGGGACCACGAAGATTTGAGGTGTTGCAAGGGATGTTTTGTCAACCATATAGTTTCATGGTGTC
This sequence comes from Arctocebus calabarensis, assembly GCA_963573935.1. NCBI lineage: Eukaryota > Metazoa > Chordata > Mammalia > Primates > Lorisidae > Arctocebus > Arctocebus calabarensis. Next base: position 33,029 of record CAUYON010167310.1, read on the forward strand.
TTTTCATTCCAGGAAAGCTATAGAGGATCTGAGTCCTTGAAGAGTCTGGTACTTCAATTCCTGCTTCAGTCAGTACTCCTGGAACCATCAGGCAGGGGAGGGCGGGGACAATATAGGCCACCTCTAGCACATATGTACTCATGAGTTAAGGGGAGTTTTCAGGGCTCCTTTTGGGCCCAAACCACAGATACAGCCTCTTCCCTTTATGACTCCACAGGTATTATTTGATCTATGACTATGGAGACCGACAAGGTCTCCTCAATGCTTACCACGATGAGGCCTGCTTCTCCCTGACTATTCCCTTCAACCCTAAGGACACAGCTGCGTGAGTAACATGGCTTAGACTCTGCTCTGGGGCTTTCTGGTTCCCCAGCAGACACAGGCCAGCTCCTGGAAACTCCTGCACTCCCTGGACCACTATCCCTTGTTCCTCTTTCTCTCCTAGAAGCAGCTTTTGCAAGTACTTCAAGGAAATCAGGAATATAAAGAAGCTGAAGGACCCTGGTAAGTGTGTGATGGGAAAAGCAGTGTGAAGTCAATAATAGAGTACTTGGGCCAGGGTGTGGCAGCCCCCATGCTTCTCTTCCTTACACAGATCTGCGGGCTCAGCTGCTAAAGCACACAAAACATGAGATTGTGGACTCCCTCCATGTTTTGCCCAAAACTCAGCATGATCTTAACTCCTGTGTGATAGACTTGTGTATCCAGACGGTGAGCACCTACTTCCTCCCTCAGGCAGGCCAAGAAGGCTGAAATACATAGAAAGTAGATAGGTAAGTAAGAGGATCATGAAAATCCTGATTGACTCTTCTTCCCTTTTAGGAAAGGATGCTTTGTTTTTCTGTCAATGGAGTGTTTAAGGAATGTGAGTGTTTGTAGAGTGTCCTCCCCAGATCTCTTACTGCTCCCTTCCCCTGGCTGGACCTAACTCCAAGAACTCTCAGACTTCCAGGTTGTTTCCCTCGCTCCCGCTCCCATCCTCTATGCTCCCTTTTCAATTACTTGGGTGTTTCCCCACCCATATTTTGCTCCCAAATGTCATTACTGGCCTGACCTACATCACTGCCTGTCTGCCCTTGCACAGCTCAGACGTTAGCGTCACAGGCTATAGAATTCGAGAATTCTCATCACAGGTCCTTACTTTTACAACTTTGAACTTTTTCCTATTTGTTACCTAACTCCTCAGTTTCCTTATTTGCTAAATGGGGCCGGTAAGCTCATCTCTTGGGCAACCATAAAGAAATGAGTAAAGGGAGCTTGTGTTTGTCAAGGTACTTGGCACATATTAGGAAGTTCTATTATTGGAAGCTCATTATTCCTATTGCTGCCATCTCAGTCCCTGAACCCCCCCTACTGACTCCCAGTGAAAAATTGTCCCAGTCTGGTTCCATTTAGGGTGCCATAAGAGTATCATGTAACCCTGGCTGGGAACCCCACGTGCACATGTAAAACATCTGCATCTCTAAGGAGGTATCATTGTTTGTTGTTATTGAAGTGGAGACAATGTCTCAGGGTTACGTTCGCGCCTTCACCCGGACCTTCATCTTAACTTCTGACAGCAATTCCAGGTAAGTGCTGTGTTGGGAGTAGGAGCATCTCATCCCAGCCTGGGGCAGTGGTATAGAAATGTAATAATACAGTCTTGGGGTCTTCCCAATACCAGGAAAAGCTAATAGGTAGATCAAAGGAGAAGTCTAGATTAGGAAAATACTAAATTCTTTTCTTCACTCCAATACTTAATATTTAGCTGTGGAATCATTATTGAGGTATAACACTTTCTGTGACTACTGTCCTTTTCTGAAAATGAGGATAAGGGTCTGCTTCTTTTGTAAAGGTAAATGTACTGGGGCTAAATCTAAAAAGCTAAGCAAGTTGATAACCAATATCTCCAAAGGTAGACTATATGGTAGGGGTAAAGGCTACCAGCCATGGGATCTGGAAGGCAGGCAGAGTAAGGGTTTGGAAAGCACGTTGCTGTTGAGTGGCAGTGGAAAAAGGATCATTGTTGGATGTGTGGGGTTGTCCATTTGTCTAATTTTATGAGAGCCCGTCTTTTCTTCAGTCTGCGCATTGTGAATGATGAGCTGATAGTGAGAAATGCCAGCCCCAAAGAGATCCAGAGTGCCTTCTACATCTCAATGCCCATACCCTTCTCCAGCTCCTTGCCCACCCTCTCTCAGAGACAGCAGGAAATGGTGCAGACTTTCTCCACTCAATTTGGGATGAATCTCAAGTGGTCTCAGATGTAAGTACTGGGATAGGCATGAGGTGGGAAGAGTAGGGAGTGAAAAATGGAAACTTTCAGTTAATTTGTAAGCATAACTATGTAGATATTGTGTGCCCCCAAAAGTGGGCTTATAAAATACTGTGTATATAAATTTTATTATTATAATGATATCAATTTAAAAAATGTGATGTTCAGATCTGATGACATGATCTTGTATATATGAAATCCTAAGGAAATCACGAAAAAACTTTTAAAATGAAATATGTTCTGCATATACAAAAAATTCCATTCCTATGTCAGAAATGATCAATCAGACAATAAAATTAAGAAAATAATTCCAGGGCAGCACCTGTGGCTCATAGGAGTAGGGCGCCAGCCCCATATGCCAGAGGTAGCAGGTTCAAACCCAGCCACGGCCAAAAACTGCAAAAAAAAAAAAAAAAAAAAAAAAAGAAAGAAAGAAAGAAAGAAAAGATTTCCATTTGTTTGCATTAAAAAATACTTACTTAGGAACAAATTTAACAAGCAAAATGCAAAACATATAGTCTGAAATCTATAAAATATTGTAAAAATAAGTTTAAAAAAGACCTAAACAAATGAAAAGATATCCCATGTTCTTATATGGGAAGACTTATGTTGTTAAGATGGTAATACTTCCCAAATTTATATACAAATTCAATGAAAATGCAAAGTATTAGCTGACATCTTTGTAGAAATTTATAAGTTAATCCTAACAATTAAGTGGAAATACAGTGAACCCAAAATAGAGAAATAATCTTGAAAAAGCAGAACGGTGTTGAAGAACTCACTACAAAGCTACAGTGATTAATCAACACTGGCTGGTACAAGTATTAGAACAAACATACAGATCAGTGGAATAAAATGAGAGTTCAAACAAAAAAACCCTTACCATTATGATCAATTAATTTTCAACCAGGGTGTCAAAAATAGTCAATGGGTAAAGAAGAGCCTTTTGTCAACAGGTGCAGAGATGACTGGATATCTACTCACAAAAGAATGAAGTTGTACCCTAATCTCACACTGTAAGCAATAACAAATCCAAATGGGCCGAAGGCCTAAAAGTTAAAGCTTAAACTGTAGAAATCTTAGAAGAAAACACAGCGGTACATATTTATGACCTCAAATTAAGCTTTGGTTTCTGCCATATAACAGCAAAAGCACATGCACACATGTACCCCCACACACATACACATAAAATTAGATAAAGTGGGCTTCTACAAAATTTAAAACTTGTTTTGCTTCAAAGACATTCTCAAAAATGAAAGAAAGGATAATCCACAGGATCAGAGAAAATATTTGCATGTTATATATCCAATAAGAGAATTGTATCCAGATTATATGAAGAACTCAACCATAAAAAGACAACCCAATTAAAATGGGCAATGATCAAAATAGACATTTCTGCCCCCCCCCCAAAGACATACAAATATCCAAAAAGCACATGGAAGGGTGTTCAACATCTTTAGTCATTTGGTGAATGAATAAAAGCTACATGGAGATTCCACTCCATACGCACCAAGACAGCTATGATTTGTTTAAAAATGACAATAACTAGTGTTGGTAAGAGGGAGGGGGGGATAGGAGAGATTTGTTAAAGGATACAAAATTTCAGCTAGATAGGAAGAATAAGTTCTAGCATTGTACAATGATTATAGTTAACAATAATGTATAGTTTCAAATAGCTAGTAGGATTTTGAATGTTCCTAACACAAAGAAATGGTAAATGTTTAAGATGATGGATACGGGGCTCGGCGCCCATGGCTCAACAGGCTAAGGCACCAGCCATGTACACCTGAGCTGGCAGGTTTGAATCCAGCCCAGGCCCGCCAAACAACAATGACGGCTGCAACCAAAAAATGGCCGGGCGCCTGTGGTCCCAGCTACTTGGAAGGCGGAGGCAAGAGACTCACTTGAGCCCAGGAATTGGAGGTTGCTGTGAGCTGTAATGCCATGGCACTCTATCCAGGGTGACAGCTTGAGGCTCTATCTCAAAAAAAAAAAAAAAAAAAGATGATGAATATGGGACAGATGCAGTAGCTCATGACTGTAATACCAACATTCTGGGAAGCTGAGGTGGGTGTATTGAGCTCAGGAATTTGATATCAGCCTGAGCAAGAGCGAGACCCCATCTCTACCAAAAACTAGCCAGGAATCATGGCAGATGCCTGAAGTTCCAGCTACTCGGGAGGCTGAGGCAAAAGGATCATTTAAGCCTAGAAGTTTGAGCTATGACAGCATGATGCCCTACCCTAGGGTGATAGAGTAAGACTCCATCTCCAAAAAAAGAAATGATGGATATGTTTATTACCCCATCTGATCACTGTATATTGTGTGCATCAAAATACCACTATGTACTCCATAAGTACATTTATTATGTGCCAGTTTTTTTAAACGTTGGCAAAGATACAGATAAATTGGAACCCTCATACATTGCAGGATGAGAATGAAAAATGAGTTTGGCAATTCCTCAAAGTGTTAAACTTGGGATTACTGTATGACCCAACAATTTCACCAAGAGAGATGAAAACAAACGTTCACATAAAACTTGAGCATGAATATCCATAATAGCAAAAGGTGCAAACAACCCAAATGTCTTGAATGGAAAAATCATATTTAATATGTCAATATAATGGAATATTAAAAGTAATAAAAGAGAATGAAGTTCTAATATAGGCTATAACATGAATGAACCTTAAAGATATTATGCTAAATAAAAGCAGCCAATCCCAAAAGACTACATATTGTATGAGCTCACTAAGAAAATCCATAGAGATAGATAACAGATTAATAGTCACCAGGGTCTGGGCAAAGAGGAGAAAGGGGGAATGGGAAATGAGTGCTAATAGGCAAGGAGTTTTTTGTTTGTTTGTTTGGGTTTTTTTTTTTAAGGTGATAAAAATGCTTTGGAATTAGCTAATTGTGATGGTTCTTTGATCTTGTAAATATACTAGAAACTCATGGAATTTCACATCTTAAAATGGTGAATGCTATGATATGTCTTATATGTCAGTTTAGAAATGATTGGAAATTTTTTATTTTTTAATTTCCATTTGTTATTTACTTGAGCATCTTTTAAAAAAAATCAATATGTGTTATGCTCCCTTGTTCATTTGAATTTTCTTATTTTTCTGCTTTGAATTCTAGTGGGCATTAATGTTAGTGATAGACATTTTGGTTTTCACTAGGTCTTTCTTAATCATTCTAATAGTGCTCATACTGGTACATGTGTCCCAGCAAAAAAGAGCATAACTTTAGCAGTGGCATTTTGTGGACAGCATGTCTGTCCTGGGGTATTAATGGAGGTCGCTTGATCTTGTCTCATCCCAGCTACCTGCAGGACAATGAGTGGAACTGTATCATGGCTGATCAGGTCCTTGCTGAGCTCTAGGTGAGATCTAGGAATCAGGTAAGTAAAAAATGGATGTTTCTGGGCCTTCAGGAAGGCAAGGAAAGTAGAGGCTGGGTGGACTGGGAATACAATTGAGAAGGCTTGGCTTTTTTGACATCCTATTTCCTTTCCTTTCTCTAGACCGAGAGCAAGTTCCCAAAGGAGGGCTACAAACATATCTGAAAGGAGCCTTTACATATCAACTTTATCTCCATCTACATCATCTTTGTTTCTCTTTTAACCAGCCTAAGGCCAAGCCCATGCATGACTGGGGTCGGAGGTCTGGCTAACCAAGAAGCCCAAGTTTAGTTATAGGTCAAGCAACATAACCACCTAAAGTGGCAGTCATTTTGAGTATTTTTCCCATCTGTGATCTGCGTTTTCACAATAAAGTATGATATTGCACATTTTATGTTGTGTGTCTGGATCCCTCTTCCCCTACCCCAACCATGAGCCTTCAGGACCAGAACTGAAAAGGCCTTTCTTCCCCCACCCACACCTCCATTTGCTCCTGGCTGGCCTTAGCAGATGCGTTAGGCTTGCCTTAATAGGCAGTTTGTCAATAAATTCTGAGGAAAAAAGACCTATGCTACATCTAGAGATTGGCCTCTGGAGACAGTAGATTCTGTAAAATGCTCTACCAGGAGATCTACAAAAGTAGGCATATTACCTGGCACAACAGGGGCTTTGCAAATCCTACTGGCTGGTGAGGGTGAAAGAAGGAAGGAAAGGAAGGAGGAAGGAAGGAAGGAGAGGACTCACATTTTTCTTCTCATTCTTCATATGAACATTTTCAAAGACCATACCATGATCAGTTTTATGATTTGCACACAAGTGAATGGAAATGGGCCTTCTCACAGCTCTCGTCATGCTCCTGTCTGTCTTCCCATCCTCTGTCCCACCCCCTCACCTTCCCCGAAGGTGCACAGTGTGAGGAGTCTCACATTAGCATTTGCAGAGTGAGGGAGAATCAGCCTGTCTGCCCAGGACATTCCTCAGAGAGCTGACACCAGGTGCTCCATGTCAATGTTCTTGAGGGGGTTCAGCCACTTATTTTCACTTCTAAACAAGCAATGATAGCACAGAAGTTCACATTGTGGGCAGTTCTGTGGAACGTTTCTAAATGATTGGAAATTAGTAGTTCTGAATTGCAGGCAAAAGTTGAAGGGGACATTCATGCACTTTATTTTCCACACTTTGGTAATATTTGCACTTTAGACAATGAGCAGGCACAACTTCTGAAATTCAAATAATATCAGTACAAAGTTTTCAAGTTACAATCCTATAAATGATGGCAGAAGGGAGGTACCACCAGTTTACAGATTATGCTCCCGCTCCCATGTTTAGCTTAAGTTTATTCCCTACCACTTGCCACTTTTCAATTCTTTTTGTACATGGACATTAGCAAGCCATATGTTGAAGTGTGAACTTCCTATAAAATTACGAACTAAGGGGGTAGTTGTCCTTACATACCAACCTTGTTCTTCTGTGTAGTGCCTCCATGGTCAAAGACAAGCTTCTAAACCTCTCCAAGCTTTCATCCTCTCACCCAGGAAACAGAGAGCACACTGCATGTGTTTCAGCCTCACTGAAGAAAGAAATTCTCACGTGTTACCCATCAATTGTAGCATCTGGCCCCACTCAGGCTCCCCCACCTGCCAGAATTCCCTTGTGGGGAGGAACCATGGACCCTGTGGCATGGCCCCTCACCTGTGTGCATCATCAGGCTTACATAGCCTTGATCTCTTTCCTTCACCACTTTCCAATCACTCAACCTCTTGCAAATTCTCATGATTCCCTGTGGTCTCATGCTCTGGGAAGAGGCTAACCCTAAAGTTCTCTTTGTCATACACATTCCTCTGTACACAAAGTCACAAATTCTAAGTAGCATAACTGTGATATGAAACCAGTGGGGTCCCCCAAACCTGACTGTGGAATGACTGTACATTCATTTATCCACTAGTTCTTTATTTAATTTCCATGAGTATTTATGCTATTGTCGTTTTAATGGGGAAAAATTAGGCTCAGAGGAGGGAAACAGTCAATACAAGGCAGGTTTTGGTATACAGTCACTTTTCATGTACCACCTTCACCTCTAACAGATTCACACTCTATATAAAAACTACAGTTAGACCTGAAGTCAGCACAAGGGAAGTGAGAACCACATTCCTGTGATTGGGTGTGTTCCTGGTACGCCCCTTTCCTTACTCTGATCTTCAGTTACTGCGCACTGTCTTCTCCATTTCTAGACATAATAAGAAAACTAATACTTTGATATTAAATTATAGAGTGAAGTAGCAAAGACAGTAAGGAACACAGAATGAAATCAAGGTTTGCAGATACACAGATATTGATTGCCAAGATTCATTCTGTTCTTATGTTTTTTCACATTTAAGTATTAATGCTCTTTCTCACAGAAACCTCTCATTCTTCAATTCTTTCAATTTTCTCCCACTTTCAAATGTTCTAGCATCTTCTTTACCTTTTAGAGTTGATTGAAAGCTTCATAATTTCACGCACGCTCAAGGCAAAATCCCCGATTTCCTTGTACTGTCAGCAGAGTCACTAAATTTTCTTCACTCTGAGTAATCACAAAGTAGTAAATGCACACTGATTCCCAGGTTCAATTTTTCCATAGTGAACTGTTTTGAGTTGAGTTACAAATATTAAAATTTAAAGATATATTCTATGCCATCTACAAAACCACCAAAACTTAGTGGCAAATTAAAAATTGGAAAAGTATTTGCAGTGTATCTTAGTGACGGAGCATTAATAAGTCAGACATATAAATAAATTTAACTAGCTAAGAGTGATGTCCATAGCCAGTTATTAGGTATTTCAAAGAAATTTTAAACAAATTCAAGCATATACTAATTTTTAAATCTACACAAAAATAAGAGATAAATAAATGGAAAATTAAGTTTCAGAACAATATGTATAATGAGATTCAACTGATTATATAGTGTCCTTATTTACATGTTAACATACATATATTAACCTCAGTGTTTGAAAATCATGGTAATAATAAATGCTTACCTTTATTGCTTTGTTCATAGTTCCTACAACTCTTCTGTAATCTTTTCTAATTTCCTCTATGAGAAAGTATTTTCCTGTTAAATAATGTATAAAAAGCATCAATCATAAGAAATAGAGAAAAATTAATAGTATGCTCTAATCTCAAATGGATCAATTCATTATTGATATTTTATTTATTTGTTTTTTTGAGACAGAGTCTCACTATGTCACCTTTGGTATGGTGCTGTGGCATCACAGCTCACAGCAACCTCCAACTCTTGGGCTTAAGTGATTCTCTTGCCTCAGCCTCCCAAGTAGCTGGGATTACAGACACCCGCCACAACCCCCAGCTATTTTTTATTGTAGCTGTCATTGTCGTTTGGCAGGCCCAGGCCGGCCCTGGTATATGTGGCCAGTGCCCTAAACACCGAGCTATAGGTGCCAAGCAGATTATTGATATTTTAATAAATAAAACTTTCAAATGAAAAGATACACCTATAATATTATACACAAATATATCTGGTAAATATTAACTCAGTTTTCAAGAGAGAATATCTTGACAATAGAAGGTACACTTTTGGTGACAAGTTTTCTGCATGTTTACTCTATCAACGTCAATACACTGCTCGTCAATACACTGCTTGTGTCTTGTACTCAAGTTTTGCAAGACACTATCATTGAGGAAAATCTGAGTAAAGAGCTTAAGGGATTTCTCCATATTACTGATTAAAACTGTTAAATAATTGCTATAACTACAATTATCTCAAATGTTTAATTAAAAATGAAAGGGAAGGCTTGGCGCCCATCATCAAAGACTATTAAGATGAGTGGCTAAAATGGCCTGCACCACAGGTCCAAGCTGTGAGAATCGGGTAGTCACCTGCCCAAAGCCACCAGCACTAGTCAAGCCCAGAAGTCACCAATCCAGGGAGCAGCCTACAGCACTTACCTTCCAGAAGAAGCAACTGAAGATCCAGATAAAACCACCTGAATTCTAGGAAACTTGGTCCTCTTCAGTGTCACTGCCCTTACCTTCCCATGCTACCCTACAACCACACATGTCCTAGGAAACATCATGAGAGAGACTTGTTGGATAGAAAGCAAAGTCAACCTGAGTATTTTCAACAGCACAAAGAATGCTGGACTAGGCAAAGCTAGAGGTAGATGGAACTAATGAGGATGACCAGAGAAGTAAAAAAGAGAAAGGTTTGCATATTTTTTGTACATCTGAGTGCATGTTGAGCAAATTTGAAGTTCTACTCATGTTTGGCTATAAGCTTTTTCTTCTCATCCATAGTACTCAATATATAGGTATATCATATCCTTTCCAGTATGCCCCTTTCTTGTAACCACCTGAAATAATAGAATGGATCTTGACCTAAAATTTGATTCGATTTCAAGAGTGATAAATCCACACATGCAGTAAGAGGGTGTGAGGATGTTTATTACTCACATAATGAGTTTTGCGGGAGAGCATGGTCCTCGCAAGTGTATCCAAAAATGGCTTGAGAGCACAAAGAAAGAAGACTGACTTGGGATATGATGTTTAAGGGGTGGGGTCATGGAAAGAGTTTCTGTGCACAAGCAGGAGTATGTGTGGTTTGAATCTCTCAATGGTGCCCAAGGAGGGAGCGCCTAGACTTCCTATAAGCTTGCCAGATATAGGGCAGAAGGGGAAGAGGGAGGGGTGAGGCTTAAAAGTGATTAGCAATCAAACATCAAAAAAGATTCAAACTCTTTATTATATCCTTCCATGTGGATGTTTGCCTTTGAAAACTTCATTTCCTCCCCTAGAGAAATGCCAACACGTGTGATAGTGCACTATGTAAGTAAAAACAGCTAAGTCTTACTTACAGTAACCTGGTCCTTAGTTTTAACTCATTGCTACAGTGTAGAGTCTTAGAATCCATGTGGTTTCCGCTGGATCTTTACCGGTCCTTGGTGAAAACTTGGCACTCTAAACATCTTCTGGCACTGGTGATTACTAAGTGCAACGAGTCTTCATTTTTCCATGGAGAAAATGGAGGTGACTTCCTGGTACTACCTGCCTGGACCTGTTGGCCAGATTATTCTTCACTGTCCTTGAGTACCTGACACATTCAGCCTCCCTGCCCTGGTCCCTGGCCTCTTATATCAGCCAAAACTTCCAACACACTCATAGTAGATTCTCAGTGAATGATAATATTATATACGTAAATAATAAACAGACAGAAATAGAGTTATTTCTCACTAGAAAGATTAAGAATAATATCTAATGGGATCACAGTAAGGAGAAAATGAACCAGAGAAAGATTTGACACATGGTAGGTCTTTAAGACATGTTCCCCTATCTTTGTCTCCTCTCTTCTTTAAATGAAGTGATACTTGCATAAATAGCATAACAGTCATAAGGATCCTAGGGAAATGTACCCACAGAAATTGAGGTGTACATACATTTGAATGCCGTATGAGTATTAGTGTTTTTTGAATGGTAAGATATGTACCTAATCAAAGTGAGAAGAGACATGGATATTTGTGCCATTCCTTTTTTATTATTTTATTAGCATCCCTGTCTATAACTTTACTTTCCTTTTTTAAAAAAATACATGTATTTTATTATTCTTCATTACATTATTTCTCCCCAATCCCCCAGTGGTAAGACAGAATTTATTTACAGAAAAGAATACAGAAAACACTAAACCTCCTGGTAGAGGAACAGAATTCAAGTGGGGAGAGAGAAGCTCTCTCCGTTTCTCTCCTGGTCTTTCCCGGTCTCCTCCTTTAGGCCTTTAGTCTCAGGGTATATATAGGTGTTTGGGTTCCTTGGTCAGGAAATGAATGAATACAGTCCCTTCCGCCAGAGGCAAGGTGAATGAATGTATCAATGAATGGATACAGTCCATTCATGGAATTGAGGCCTAGGAAATTCACAAGAAATTGACCTAGGCATAGGAGATGGGGACAGCCAACCACAGACCACCTATACTTGTGAGCCAAAAGAAAGTTTGAAGTTATTATTTAGGAAACAGCAAGAAAAACCCTAATATGGTTTTCTTTTAGCATCATTGAATAAGTGCTTCTGACCTGACGCTGTTCTACCTTTGCCTATTACT
>CAUYON010167314.1:0-20793 GCA_963573935.1 Arctocebus calabarensis
GCCGTCATTGTTGTTTGGTGGGCCCGGGCTGGATTCGAACCCGCCAGCTCAGGTATACGTGGCTGGCGCCTTAGCCCGTTGAGCCACAGGTGCCGGACCACCTCTGATATTCTGTAGCTGGGACAATTTAACAAACTCTTATATAGCACTTACTATATGCCAGCTACTGTTATAAGTGGCCAGAAATATTAGCTGTCTTAATCTTTATTACAACTCATCAAGTTAGTTGGCATTTTTAACCCCGTTTTAGAGCTGATGAAACTAAGACAGAGAGATGATGTATTTTTCCCTCAGTCACACAGCAATTAGTAGTAGAGACAGGATTCAAGCCCTGCCAGTCTGGGTATAGGGTTGATTCTCCCAACGACCTCACTCTACTGCCTCTTTGCCCTGATGGTATTAGACAGGAAATATTATTCCTGTTAGAAACTTACTTTTTTAGCTAACAAAACAGTATAAAACTCTTGCATTGCCACAGGGCACACAGAACACAGATGCAAGCGGCAGGGAATATCTACATGTATAAACACCTAAGTTAGATAAGATAGATATTGAACAAATCAATAGAGAAGCCTCCGGAAGGCAATGAGTTATATCAGTTGATATGAAAGAGATAAGACTTCTTCAGCAATATTACTGATACTCATTGATTATGGGCTGAGCGTGGTGGCTCATGCTGTAATCCTGGCACTCTGGGAGGCCGAGGTGGGTGGATCACTGAGCTCAGAAGTTTAAGACCAGCCTGAGCAAGAGAGATCCCATCTCTACTAAAAATAGAAAAACTAGCTGGGCGTTTTGGCAGGTGCCAGTAGTCCCAGCTACTCTGGAGGCTGAGGCAAGAGAAACCCTTGAGACCAAATTAGAGGTTGCTGTGAGCTATGATGCCACAGAGTGGCATAGAGGCACTCTACCCAGGGCAACTGAGTGAGACTGTCTCAAAAAAAAAAAATATATATATATATATATATAAATATATTGTGTTTACATGGATGGAGCTGGAACATATTCTTCTTAGCAAAGTATCTCAAGAATGGAAGAAAAAGTATCCAATGTATTCGGCCCTAATATGAAGCTAATTTATAGCTTTCATATGAAAGCTAAAACCCAATTATAGCACAGGAATACAGGGAAAAGGGAAAGGGAGGGGAGGGGAGGGAGCGAGGATGGGTGGAGGGAGGGCAATGGGTGGGATCACACCTATGGTGCATCTTAGCAGGGTACTGGTAAAACTTATTAAATGTAGAGTATCAATATCTTCATATAGTGATCAAGAAAATGCCATGAAGGCTATCTCTAACAGTACCATCAAAATATTTCTGATTGTATATGAAGCACATTCTGCCCTATGATTGCACCAATGTACACAATTATGATTTAATAAAATTATTTTAAAAAATGCTCATTGGTTATGGACAACTTGAGTGCTTACGGGTGTGATAATCAGCAGACAGTAGCAAAGGTTCTGATATGATACAAAATAGCTACATCCCAGTATAGCGGAGCATAGGAATGAACGAACGGGCAGAGAGAAGACCAGGAGAAGGAAAAGATATGCTAAAATGTATGTAGTTCTTATTCTACCCTAGTTTTAATCTTCTCAATAATTATTTGTGATCTTCATAAAGCCCTGTGTTTTAAAAAACAAATATAAAAACCAAAAATGCCTTCTCTGGTTATAAAACTGAGCTGAAATGATTTTCCTAGCGCCCATGTGTCGTCAAGAGTGCCACACTCAGGAGGCAGAAAGAACCAAGCACGCAGGACCTGGTGCCAACTGCTGCTTTACCAAAGTCGATTTCTGGGTAGATGAGCTGCACATTCCTTGTTCACGCAGGAGACATGAGGCAGGTGAGACAAGGACAGGCTTCAGGGTTTCCGACAGGCAGGTACGTACTAGATTCTGGGGACCTGGATCATCCATGTCAGGTTGGGGCAGTGGATGCGGTTGGTGACGAACCAGGAGGAGAGTTTGCTCCACTCATCAGGACCGCGGCCGTAGATGGACAGGCGGGGCTCAGCGTGCTGGTACTTGGCGTCCACTAGGTCTGTACCTACCTCCTGCAAAGCCAAGGGCAGAGTCTAGGCCAGGAATTCCCACAAGTCCCTCAGGGGTCTAAACCCGAGGGACCCAGGGGGAGGGGATAGGTACTGAGAAGATCTGAGGAATATGAAAGGAAGCAGAGAGAGCTGAGAGTTGAGAATCGGGTGGAGATAAAAGATTGAACATAGTGGAGACTAGAGAGTGCAAAAGTCAGACTCAGGGTGATGAGGATGATGATATCCAAGGCGCCTGGAAATTCCGCTTTTCACATTCTGTCTACCTCCCCAACACCAGTCTCCCGAGTTCACCTGCTATTCCTGCCTCCTGATGCACAAGCACCATGAAGATGAGGGTGGATTCCTATCCTAACTCTGCCCAAACTTAAAATCCCCAAAGCCTGAAAGAGCCTAGTCCTTATTCAGTTCCCAAAACACAACTCTAATTTCTCTATGTAGGAATAGACATCTTTAAAAATCACTACAGTAGGGCTCGGCGCCTGTGGCTCAACGGGCTAAGGCGCCAGCCACGTACACCTGAGCTGGCGGGTTCGAATCCAGCCCGGGCCTGCCAAACAACAGTGACGGCTGCAACCAAAAAATGGCCGGGCGTTGTGGCGGGCGCCTGTAGTCCCAGCTACTTGGGAGGCGGAGGCAGGAGACTCGCTTCAGCCCGGGAATTGGAGGTTGCTGTGAGCCATGAAGCCATGCACTCTACCAAGGGTGACAAAGTGAGACTCTGTCTCTAAAAAAAAAAAAAAAAATCCATGCCAGGTACCACAGATGTGATTGATTCGTCCTCACCTTGATGATAGTGGCAAAATATTCCCCATTAATGTGATTGTCTGTCTTCAAGTACAGGTCCCGTAGCTCACTCGCTCCTACAGGATTGTATTTATCATTGAATTTATCAAAACGCTGGAAGGTCTGGCGTCCCTGAATCAAGGAGAAGGAACAGAAATGTAACATTACCCGAGCTGCCTAGACACAGAGAGCTAAGAAACAAACAGTCAAGTGGAACAGGGGCCTGAGAATAGAGGAAAGGTTGGGCTCCAAGAATGGAATCCAGACAGCTGAAAGTGAGTGCCCCTCAGGATATGTGTGGTGTTTTCAGATGGCATCGTAAGCCAGAAAGGCGAAGAAGGCTCTGAGAAGGGAGGGCTTAGAGGAGAAAGACATGTGGGTTTCTGAGCATTAGAGTAAAACTGACACTGTGTTTGCGACTTACAGCATGAACATCCAGAGAGTCAACAGTCAGGTCATAGGGGTGCATTTTTAATTTAGCAAAAAGCTCCTTCAGGGTCAGATTCTTCTCTTTGGTGCTGTAGACCACTCTGTTGGCATCTACTTGGTAAGATTTCTTAATAAAACGCAGTAGGTGTTTCTGGTTCATGCAAGCGGCTGCATGGATATGGGTGTCCACCTGTTGTACATTCCGAGAAGCAAAAACCATCAATCAGCCTTAATTATGCTACTCTGTTAGAGGCAAAGGTGCTTGCACATCCCACTGTGTTTGGACAAAGAACAGTCATGAGCATGTGCACTGACGGCTGGAGGAACGGCCCAGCCATAAAGACCCATTAGGACTTCGATGTGCCCAAGCAAGGATGTGAAAGTTTAGGATAGATTCAGTAATTATGCCCGCTTCTCTCGTAGATCTGTACATTCAATTTACTTCCTACATTAGATCCACGTAATTAATTTTTTTAAAATTTCAGATGAGTATGAGGGTACACATGATTAGGTTACACTGTTTGGTAGGTAAAGCTCAAGTTGTGGTTGAGCTCTTCACCCAGGGGTTGTGCTGTGTACTCTGTGCCCTTCACGTGAGCGCTCACCAATCCCCTCCTCTCCTCTCCCCTTCCCCCCACTTGAATGTAATTGTGTTTTTCTCTCATGTGAGGGTGTAGGTGTTAGTCTGTTGGTTTCATATTTATTGAGTACATTGGATACTTGCTTTTCCATTTTTTTTTTTTTTGGTGGGGGACAGAGCCTCAAGCTGTCACCCTGGATAGAGTGCTGTGGCATCACAGCTCACAGCAACCGCCAATTCCTGGGCTCAAGTGAGTCTCTTGCCTCTGCCTCCCAAGTAGCTGAGACTACAGGCGCCCGCCTCCCGAGTAGTTGGTGTTACAAGTGTGATCACAGCATTACTGTTTGATCTACACAAACATTTTGAGGACCATTCTTCACCCGTGAAACACAACTAGAAGTGAAGTAGCTGCCACAGTGTTTAGTCCCAGAGGAGAAAGGATTGAAATTATGAAGCCATTGTACAGTGATGGCATTTCTGAGGTAGAGATAGTTTAATAATTACAATTTTATACGCTAAAGTTTGACAGATTAAGTAATTTGCCCAAGGTTATAGGCAGGCCAGGATCTGAGCCTGAATCTCTGCTCATATATTTCCTATTCTCACTTCTTTGCAATCACTTAAGTGGTTAGAACACATCTTGGAAGAGTTGCTAGTTGACTGAATTCATAATCATTAGTTTATTTGGTATTCACAATCCTCATGTATCCTGGATTGAGCAGATATATTTCTCAATTTTACAAATGAGGATACTGAAGCTTCAAAATATTTAATCACTTTCTCCAGAATTTTACAGTCAGGAAGTGGAAGAAAAAGGACTAGAAGGACGATCTTCCAAATCCTAGAATAACACTTTTAAATGTTTCATGTGTTTTTGTTACTTTTGTTGTTGAGGATAATTATGAATTTTTTTTTTTTTTTTGGAGACAGAGCCTCAAGCTGTCCCCCTGGATAGAGTGCTGTGGCATCACAGTTCACAGCAACCTCCAACTCCTGGACTCACGTGATTCTCCTGCCTCCGCCTCCCAAGTAGCTGGGACTACAGGCGCCCACCACAATGCCTGGCTATTTTTTGGTTGCAGCCATCATTGTTTGGCAGGCCCAGGCTGGATTCGAACCTGCCAGCTCAGGTGTATGTGGCTGGTGCTTTAGCAGCTTGAGCCACAGGCGCCGAGTTGATAATTATGATTTTTAAGCTAAAATATGACAAATCTTCCTATGAGTAAAACAATGGAAATGATATTTTACCCTTTAGATATAATCTGTTTTCACTAAGTCCTTTGAACCTGCAGAAATCTTAGATTAATCAGAAAAATAGTGTTATTGTTATCCTTCTCAAGAAATAATTAGGTCACTGTTTTTGCCCAGAAGCTCACTCTGCAATGGTTACCTTCCTGCAGTTATAAAAATCCCGGTGGGGGTTGTTTTTCAGCTCCTTTAACTCGTCCATCTCATTGAGCATCTCATGGACCTGGAACTTGGAGGAGAGAAACCTCAGGCGCCGGTGGGCATAGGTCTTACTGTGAAGAATAAAATTATATCATTTCAAAAAATTCCAGACATTTAAGGGAAAAAATCGCATTTTCAAAACTTTCAGGACCCTTATAACACATAGGAAATGGTTATTGAAACAAACTTGCAGTTTTCTCTGCTGACAAGTATTGAGTTCCAGGAGTGTAATCTTTTTTTTTTTTTTCTTTGCAGTTTTTGGCTGGGGCTGGGTTTGAACCCGCCACCTCCAATATATGGGGCCGGCACCCTACTCCTTGAGCCACAGGCGCTGCCCTCAGGAGCATAATCTTTTCATAGGAGTGGGACGGAGTCATGAGAGAGGACTTTAAAATCAGTGGAGAAAGTGCCATTCAATGGGAAAGGCCCTGGCTTTGGAGTCAACAGATTGGAGCTCGAATCCTAGCTCAGCTGGCTGTGTGGCGTTAGGCAACTTACCTAACTCATCAAAGTCTCAGCTCATTTTAAAACTGGAATTCTAAAAATAACTACACAATAGAGCAATGTGAGGGGTTAAAGAAATAATGTACATGAAGGGTTTAACATAGTGTTTGAATGTAGTATAATTTTTTTTTTTTTGAGACAGAGTCTCAAGCTGTCACCCTGGGTAGCGTGCTGTGGCATCATAGCTCACAGCAACCTCAAACTTGGGTTTAAGTGATCGCCTGCCTCAGCCTCCCAAGTAGCCGGAATTACAGGTGCTGCCCCAATTTCTGGCCATTTCTTGGTTGTAGTTGTCATTGTTGTTTGGCAGGCCTGGGCTGGGTTCAAACCCGCCAACTCCAGGGTATGTGGCTGGTGCTCCAGCCGCTGGTCTGAATGTAGTAGATGTTTAATAAACACTTAGTACTAATAGTAGTAGTGGTTGTAGTTTAGGTCTCACTAAACACTTACACAGGTCCTTGGGCAATTAAAGCAAGCAAAATGTTCATATCATCTAAGAAGGTGTCCAAATTCGGGTAAGGAAGTGGCTTAGGCTCATCTTTGCTGGCTGCTGCTTCATTAGGATAGACGTAAATTACACCATCTTTCATTTTGAGGGTATAACCCAGGTTTTCAGGAAGGTTGTCTGTTCGGAAAGGGTCTTCTCCCTTCTTCACAGGAGGAGTAAAGACTTTTTCAATAAAACACAGAGTAATATATTAGCACATAGGATGAATGACCACAGAAAAATAACCAAAATATAAAATACGATAAAATCTCGTTAGTTTAGAATCCTGTACTTCATGTCGTCATTATTCAGAATTGAGCTAAAGTCTAGCTTTGCATTATCTGTCAAAGATGACTAAATGAATAGTAAAAAATAACTATAAAAGTAATATTTTATCTAGCATAAGAATGATTTTTAAGTTCTTATGGTTACTGTTTATATAAAGTAATTGATATACTACTTAGAAATATTTTAATTATTTACTATGTTGATCATCAAAGTCTTTCTTTGTTATAATATTAGCATATTATAACATTGCACAAAAATAAAGGTTAAACTACAGTTAGAAATAGATCTTTACCTTCATAAATCAACCTTTTAAAAAATTAGTATAAATAGAGTGTTTTTTTTAAATAGACTTTCTTTTTTTTTTTTTTTTGAGACAGAGCCTCAAGCTGTCACCCTGGATAGAGTGCTATGACATCACAGCTCACAGCAACCTCCAACTCCAGGGCTCAAGTGATTCTCCTGCTTCCACCTCCCAAGTAGCTGGGACTACAGGCACCCGCCACAACACCAGGCCATTTTTTGGTTGCAGCTGTCATTGTTGTTTGGCGGGCCCAGGCTGGATTTGAACCCTCCAGCTCAGGTGTACGTGGCTGGCACCTTAGCCTGTTGAGCCACAGGCGCCGAGCCATTAAATAGACTTTCAAAAAGCAGTTTACAGTAAAGTGAGTGGAAAATGCTGAGTTTCCATACTTCTCTACTAGCACAAACACATAGCCAGCACCACCATCCACATCCTGCATCCCAGTGCGCACATCATAGTGAACCAAAGTCCACCGGCCACATTAGGCTCACTCTCGATGCACCTCCTCTGGGTTTTGACACGTGTATGCATCCTATGGTATCAGACAGAATAGTTTTACTCCCATAAAAATCTTCTATGCTGGCTCGGCGCCTGTGGCTCAACGGGCTAAGGCGCCAGCCACGTACACCTGAGCTGCTGGGTTCAAATCCAGCCTGGGCCCACCAAACAACAATGACGGCTGTAACAAAAAAATGGCTGGGCGTTGTAGCAGGAGTCTGTAGTCCCAGCTACTTGGGAGGTGGAGGCAGGATACTCGCTTGAGCCCAGGAATTGGAGGTTGCTGTGAGCTGTGATGCCACAGCACTTTATCCAGGATGACAGCTTGAGGCTCTGTCTCAAAAAAAAGAAAGAAAATAATAAATACCAAGTTG
This sequence comes from Arctocebus calabarensis, assembly GCA_963573935.1. Classification (NCBI taxonomy): domain Eukaryota; kingdom Metazoa; phylum Chordata; class Mammalia; order Primates; family Lorisidae; genus Arctocebus; species Arctocebus calabarensis. Next base: position 7,752 of record CAUYON010167314.1, read on the forward strand.
AGCACAAGGCTTCAGAAGGAGCTCATGTAAGTCAGAGGTCTTTAAAGATTTTTAGGTTTGTATTAAATCTGCCTCTAAGAGCAGGGTAAGGGAGGTCACAGGATGGGTGGCCATATGGCTCTGTGGGAAAGGCCAGGCCAAGCTGAGGGACGGGTTTATGCAAGAGCACTAAGGCAAGTGAGGTCTGTAGCTCTGGAGGGTGAACTGAGAAGCTGGAGCCTCCTAAAGCATTGGAGTGTGCAAGTGGGCATGGAACCAGAGGGGACTAGGACTTTGTCAAGCAGAGCTGGCTTGTAGGAGACTGAGCACCAGGCTTATAAAGGCAGACACCCATTCTTGAGGATGGCACTGGGAGTGGGACAATCTCCTAGTCCACATGGAGATGTTTTGCTGCCTGGAGACAAGCCCCTAAGCAACTGCATGTGTTAATGAGATAAAATTGGTTGCTCGGTAGCAGCAGGTGTTATACTTTGGACATTTGTGGTGCAGCAGGGTGGGAATCAAGCCTGTGGAGAAAAAGGAGAAAAAGCATGTGGCAATCATTAAGCAAGTAGCTCCAGTACATGGGCCCCCACACCTGTTGTATAATGCCTCAATAAAAGGCCATGACACTCTCCCTGCACCTATGGAAAGCTTATCTCTTGCAGGCCTGTACCTTTGATCTGTGTCCCAGTGTTTTTATTTGTGTGGTGATGGGGTGCCAGAGCAGGCACCGACACAGGCTCACAAAGGGATTTTGCTTTTATTGTTACTGACACTGGAAGCTGTAACAGCCATTGGTTTACCACTTTACAAGGCTACCTGGGCCTTTCTGTTGAGGGCCCACCATGGGGGTAAGTAGAAGTGGCAGAGGGAAATCACCGAAAAGGGCATCATTGCCACCCAACAAGATTCACCAGCGTCTTAGACTGGGAAGGGGGCAGAAGAGGTGCAAGGGGTACAGGCTGCCCAGGGTTTTTGGCCCCTTTGGAGAAAGGAACAGCAGGGGTGGGAATAAGTTTCATTGGGCCCAGGGGTGAATGGGGGTTGGAGAGTGGAGAGCTAGGCTTCACTCTGAGCAGCTGGAAGCAAATAGAACTTAAGCGATACGCAGAGAGGAGCAGAAGTGTAGATTCTAAAGGCACAGCCTGGGCATGAGATCTGACACTTCAAGGTGGGGCTTCAAGGTGGGCCTTGCCTGCACCTCCATTTCCCTTTTTGTGGTAAGGATTAGTGTCAGAAAGGCATGCCAGCACAGTGCTTGTCACCTGTGGGATCGGCAATGATAATGTCAGACGGGAATGATAATGTCAGATGGGTGGGTGCATCGGCTGAGGAGAGAGCCCCAGGGAGGGTCCTGGTAGGGGACTGAGGAGGTGGGATAAAGGCTGTGCTGGGATGCACTCTTTGGGACCATAGGAAGCCAGCTTACCTGACAGGTGTGAGTGCAATGGACCATATTTGGGAAACTTGCTGGGGGCAGTTGTGAGGTAGCACAGCAGGCCTGGAGAACCAAGGCTGCTCCTGCTGAGGGGGAGGGTAACACAGAGACTTAGAGACCCTGAGCCAGGGCAGTGACTCAGGCCCCTTGTTGGACTTAGTGGGGAGGGTGATTGGCCATTTCAAGGCCACAGTGAGAGGCCAGGGGACTGGAGGACCATTCCTGGCCACCCTGACAGCCAAAGGCTGGAGTGAGCCAGATAAAGCCAGTGGGCTAGGCTGGAAGGAGGGTCCTGAGGGGTCTAGTCCAGCCATCACCTCCTGGTCAGAGCTGGAGTTTGAGGCTTCGGCAGAGAAGCAGCACCTCAGGCCCCAAGCTGAGAGCCCTGCCCCTTCCTCCCTTCTTCCTGCATTCACTTTCACTTTTGTTTTCCTGCCGGGGCCTTCTGCCTGCAGATCTGGCATACAGAGGGTCAGGCAGAGGAGTCCTGGCTGAGAGTGTGGCCTGAGGCTGCCCAGCGGAGGGGCACTGGGGTGTAAGTGCTGGCTGTGGGGTCACCCACAGTAAGAGGGTACCGAGGACCACTGTAGAAGGGCCTGGGGAGGGCAGGCGGGGTGGAGCGAGTACTTCTCTACCCAGCTGGTCCTTCCTCCCAGGGTTATGATGGATGAGGAGGCAGGGGCGGCAGTGGAGGTCTGTGGACTGTCCCCCAACGTGCCAGATGAGCTGCTCATGCTCTACTTTGAGAACCACCGACGATCTGGTGGGGGGCTGGTGTTGAGCTGGCAGAGACTTGGCTGTGGGGGCATCCTCACCTTTCGAGAGCCTGCAGGTGAGGAGGGGGCTGGCTAGAGGGGCAGCCTGGGTACCCTGATGCCCTGACACCTGATGTTCTGTTCCATCCCTGCTTGCAGACGCCAAGAGGGTCTTGGCCCAGGCAAAGCACGAGCTACATGGTGCCCAGCTGAGCCTGCGGCCAGCTCCACCACCTGCCCCTGGACGTCTGCTTCTCCAAGGACTGCCCCCTGGCACTGCGCCCCTGCTCCTGGAGCAGCATGTCCAGGCCCTTCTATGCACTGCAGGGCTCCCGGTGCAGCCCTGCTGCGCCTTGGCCAGTCCCCGACTGGACCGGGCCCTAGTCCAGCTATCTAAGCCCCTTTCTGAGGCAGGTGAGCGGGGGGCCTGGGGCTGAGGTGGTGGTTCGGGGAGATGCTCTGAGCCAACGTGCACACTTCCCACAGAAGTCCATATCCTAGAGGAGCAGGCCCGGAATCTGTGCCTGGAGGGGACCTCAGTGTCGCTGGCCCAGGTGCCCCAGGCCCGAGCTGTGCGTGTGGTGGGGGGCACCCTCCCTGTGGACCTGCTGCTGCTGGAGCTTTACCTGGAGAATGAACGCCGCAGCGGCGGGGGGCCTCTGGAAGGCCTGCGCACCCTACCCAGGCAACTAGGCGTTGTTGTCAACTTCCAGCAGTGGCAGGGTGAGTGGGGCGGGATGGACCAAACCCACCCACCCCCTTTCCCACAGAAACCTAATGGGCTTTCTATCTTGTCCCTCCTCTAAGTGGCTGAAAGAGTGCTGCAGCGGGATCACAGGCTGCAGGGCTCAGAGCTGATCCTTGTCCCCCATTATGACATACTGGAGCCTGAGGAGCTTGCTGAGGACACCAGTGGAGGCGACTATCCGTCCAAACCGGGGTCTGGGGCCACTAAGCATGAGAATGCTCTCCTGAAGGCTAGAGGGCTGGTGGGGGCACGGAAGGGTACAGCGACTCTGACAGTGGGCTCTAGGGAGATACCAGGGCAATTAGGGGCCTCTCTGAGGACCGGTCCAGTGGGATCTGTGGTACAGGCCAGGCCAGTCAGCCTGGGGACTGTGGAGTCTCTGGAGCAGGAAGGGCCCATAAGCCTGGCGACTGTGGAGTCTTCAGAGCAGACTGGGCTGGTAAGAGTAGATCCCACGGAGTCTCCTTCCCTGGGGGAGATCTCTGTGGGGATGCTGGGGCAGGAAGCCCTGGTGGAAATTGCCATGGACTTACCAGGGCAGGAGGGGCTGGTGGGTCCAGTGGAGATTGCTTCAGGGTCTGTGGAGAAGGCAGGGCCAGTGAGCCCAGGGAATATGGGGCTGCAGGGGCAGGAGGGCATGGTGGAGACAGTGCTGTCGATGGAGCCTGGGGCGATGCAGTTCCTGCAGCTCTATCATGAGGACCTTCTTGCTGGCCTGGGTGATGTCGCCCTCTTCCCACTTGAAGGAACAGACGTGACTGGCTTTCGGGTGAATGAACCCTCACAATTCTTCACCATTGGCCCCCTTTTCCCACTGGGGACTCTGGGTACCTTTCCTGTGCCCTAAACCTGCAAACTGCTCCCCCATCATGTTCCTGCAGCTCTGTGGAGCCCTGGCTCCATGCCAAGCAGCTGAAGAGTTCCTGCAGAGTCTGCTGGGCAGCATTAGTTGCCATGTGCTGAGCCTGAAGCACCCAGGCAGCGCCAGGTTTCTGCTGGGCCCAGAGGGACAGCACCTTCTTCAAGGGTTGGAGGCTCAGTTCCAGTGTGTCTTTGGGACAGAGCGTCTGGCCAGGGCCACCCTGGACATGGACCCTGAAGAGGTAGGGATCAAGCCCTTCCCCTGTTCTTCCTTACCCCCTACACTCCAGGGTGGCCCCTGCTTCCGCTCAGAGGAGGGCAGATTGTCTGAACATCCTCTCTCCACAGGTGGACCCCACTGAAGCCCTCCTAGTCCTCTCTGGCCGCACTCACACCCAATGGCCCCCAGATAGTACAGGCAGTGACCAGAAGAACATGAGCCTGGGTAGGACTCCCTGGGAACCCTCAGCACATCCCAAGGCCCTTGCTTGACTTCCTGCTCTGCTCTGCTCTGTACTTTCACCTACAAGTGACACTTCCCAGGCCCACCCTGTACCCTAAAACTAGCTCTCTATCTTTCACCCATTCTGACTCTTTCTGTCTTTAGTGATACCATGGCTGGGCCCAACCCCTAACCCCCTGGCCTCTCCCTGTCCCCAGAGGAAGTCCAAGAGCGGCTAGCCACCCTGGAGGGCCTGGATGGGGAGGACTGGCTGCCTCCAGAACTGGAAGAAGAGGAGCCTGAGGAGCAGCCGAAAGAGGGGGTGACTCCAGAACACGAGGAAGGGGATCCTGTGGCCCCTAGTACTGGGACACCTAGGCGGCTGGAGGAGGAGGCTGCACTGCAGCTGGCCCTCCACCGGTCACTGGAGCCTCAAGACCAGGTGGCTGAGCAAGAGGAGGCTTTCGCTATACAGCAAGCCCTGGCCCTCTCCCTGCTGGAGGAACCACCATCAGAGGCAGAAGAGACCCCAGGTGGGGCAACTGATGGCAGGGCCCAGCTGGTGGTCCACACAGCCTTTGAGCAGGACATAAATGAGCTGAACCAGGCTCTAGAGGCTGCGTTGGAGAAACATCTCCATGAGGAGACAGTGGGTCTTCAGAGCCACATGCTGCCTGCAGAGCTGTGTGCTCGCCTCGAGCGGTGCCACGGTGTGAGCATTGCATTGCTCCAGGACTGCACCGTTATCCGTGGCTTTGGAGCCCAACCCACCCGCGCAGCCCGCCATTTAGCTGCACTTCTGGCAGGACCCTGGGATCAGAATTTGGCCTTTCCCTTGGCAGCTTCAGACCCCAGCCGTGAGTCTGCATCCTGGACTTGGACAGGGTGGACCCTGCCAATGATCAGCAGTTAGTGCTCCAGACATGGCCCTGACCCCCATCTCCCTACATAGCAGGGCCAGAGCAGGGCCTGAAGGAGCCCTTAAGCAGGCTGGAGCAAGTGGCAGAGGGCACTAAGGAGTTCCAGGAAGTGGTGCAGGCCTTCTACGACACCCTGGACGCTGCTCACAGCAAGATCTGCATCATCCGGGTGAGTCCACACCTCGTCTCGCTGGCCTCATGGCCTTCTGGGCTCTTGGCACCATTAGTACCTTGCAGAGTCTATGGGCTGTCACTCTGGCTTATGTCAAGGTCAGTGTGAAGGTCCCTGCTCTGCTAGTTGTGCTCAGCTGATCAGACAGGCTGGAAGTTGGTTAGGGGAGATGTAACATTGGGCCTCCCCAGCCCTGTTCCCTGCCCAGGAAGTATTCATGAAGTCTAGGTCGGGAGGACAGGAGAGCAGAACTTAGGGGGTCCCTGGGATCTGACAGGCCAGTACGAGGGTCTTGCTCTGCTAGTTACACCCAGGTGACCCAGGACTGTGTGGCCTTCTCCATGCCTCAGTTTCCTTCTCTGGAGCAAGGGACAGTGATGCCATCTCCTGGCCATTAAGAGGATTACTTGCTCCACAGATGAATACCTTGTGCTGTTCTGGGGGCTCTTCTGCCTCCACAGGGGCCACTTTAGCAGGGAAAGGACCAGTGTTTGCTGCAGCTTGGGAACCTCTTCCTGTATTTTTACTTGCTGAATTTGGCCACCCACACTTAGCATGAGTGAACAGAAAAGGCTGGGAACAATCGGTGGGGAGCCAGAGTGAAATTTCAGGAGCCCCGGGAGCTATCTGGGCAGGTAGAAGAAGAAGAGGCTGAGGAGGAATGGGAGGCCAGGGAACCATGAGCACATGGTGTCACAGGAAATGAAGGGGAACGGGGCCCACAGGTCTGCACTGTTTAAAGGAAGGACTGCGTAGAGCTGGTCTGCTGGCTGGCTGGTATGGGGCAGGGGATGGAGAGTAAATAGGAGGTGCAGACAGGGCCAACAATGGACATAAGCTGGTTACAGAAGGAAGGGATGATGGGAAAGTAGCTAGAGGAGGGTGCAAGGTCGAAGACAGGTTTTCCATCTCAGAAGACTCACGTGTGCTCAGCTGAAGGGAAGGCCGGCTACAGACAAGTGAGGAGGAGGGGTACTGGAGAGTGGGGTCACTATGCTGGTGAGACTGGGCTGGGTGCTCACAATTCTTGATGCTCAAAGTCGTGTGTGGGGCCAGCAGCAGCAGCCTCCCCCTGGAGCTGGTCACAGATGTAAAGAGAACCTGTGGTCTCCCCAGACACCCACCACCACCCATCATCACTACCATCCCTTCCACCCTTCACTCTCACCACCACCACCCTCATCATTACCATCACCACTACTAACTACCACCATCACCACCATCACCACCCAGATGTACTGTGCTTATATCCTGCTGGTTTTGTTAATTACATGTACTTGGTTTTCCTAATGAGCACCTTTATGACTTTAGATGGTATACTCGAATCTTTTTTCCCCTCCACTAGTCAGTTTTAGAGACTGCTTCTTGTCTTCATGCATGGAAGATGGGCCTCCCTTCCTTCTCTCAGACCTACTTCCTTTCATCTCATAGTTTGGTCAGATTTATTTATTTATTTGTTTATTTGAGACAGAGCCTCAAGCTGTCACTCTGGATAGAGTGCTGTGGCATCACAGCTCACAGCAACCTCCAATTCCTGGGCTCAAGCAAGTCTCCTGCCTCTGCCTCCCAAGTAGCTGGGACTACAGGTGCCTGCCACAACGCCCGGCTATTTTTTGGTTGCAGCCGTCATTGTTGTTTGGCAGACCCGGGCTGGATTCGAACCCGCCTGCTCAGGTGTACATGGCTGGCGCCTTAGCTCGTTGAGCCACAGACGCCGAGCCAGTTTTATTTATTTTTGAGACAGGGTCTTACTCTGTTGCCCAGGTTAGGGTTAGGTTCAGCCTCCCGAGTAGCTGGGACTATGGGTGCATGCCACCATTCCTGGATAATTTTTCTATTTTTTTGTAGAGGTGAGGTCTTTTCTTGCTCAGGATGGTCTCAAACTCCTGGCTTCAAGCAATCCTCCCACCTTGGCCTCATGAAGGGTTAGAATTATAGGTTTGCATGCAGCCAATTGAAACTATTATGTAGTCTGAATTTACAAACTTCACATTGTATTCTGTAACTGTCATGAAGCCTCCATGTTTGGGCCATAGGTTCATAGGCATACTGTGATAATGAAAAAATATTTACTACTGACCCATAGAGAGGGAGGTGAAGTCCTATGCTGCAGGAAAGAGAATGCTCCATGATTTAAGTCCTAATGTCTTCTATTTTAACTTTGATATTTTCTGGGTCATGCGTGACTCCTGGGTTACTCTCTGTGCCTTGTTACCCTCTTGCATAGATTCTTAGGTTTAGTGGAAGTATCTCCTTAAGTGGGTAGTAAACTTTGACTTTTAATATTTCCTTTTACAAAAAAAAATTTTCCTTTTACGATTAGAGCTGTTTTGCAACTATAATTGGATATTAGTATAAACATCCCATGTTACATGTCCTTAGAAGTCCTTATTTGTCTGAACTCTGCATTAATAGTTTGGCTGGTGGGCAGTACCTATGACTCAAAGGAGTAGGTGCCACCCTATCTGCCGGAGGTGGTGGGTTCAAACCCAGCCCAGGCCAAAAACTGCAAAAAAAAAAAAAAAAAAAAAAAAGTTTGGCTGGAGATAGTGTTTAGGTTCAAAATATGATTTCCCTCAGGTATTTGAAAACTCCTTTTTTTTCCTTCTTAAAAATTTTTTTTTCTTGGAAAGTTAAAAGAAATTCCTCCCTGGTTTTTAGCATCTGGTATTGGTAGTGACAAACCCAAGGGAAGAATGTGAGACTCCCCCCCTTGTGAGTGTGTATGTGTGCCCGTGCACTTGTGGCGTTTTCTTCCACTTCAAAGGTTGAGGTTCCCGGCAGGTGTGTGCAGTGTGTCTTCCCATTGTCCTCCTTTGCATTTCACGGTTTCTCTCCATCTGAAGATTTGCCCTCCCTTATGTGTGCCAGTGGCCCTGTGAGCTCCGCTATCCCGGAGCTCTCAGCCTTCTCTCTTCCTTCAGCTGACCACTGTGCCTCAGTTCCTTAACTCCATCTAGATCCGATCACTGGCTCTTAGCTTTCACCATTTCATTCTTTGACTCATTCAGCAGTCCCACTCTTAATGGAAGAACTCGTATTTTCAGACCATTTCTTTTTCATAGGAGCTAGTCTTGTTCAACAGATATTCTTTGCAGCCCTCCAAAATGACTAGTTAGAATTTCTTTAGAAGCTTTGCCTAGGGCTGATTGTCAGGTGGGTGACCTGAGGCCTTCTCTCCCACCTAAGTTTCTCAGCAAGCAGGTCGGGGCCCATCTCCTGTGCTGGGAGTAAAGTCTTGTGGGCAGTGTAGGCACCTGGCCCAGCTTTCTCTGCAGAGTCCTGGCTGCCCACCTGCAGGCCTCTGTTGCACCCTGCTAATGTCACTTGCCCCATGGAAGTGCTGGGCGGAGCGTGACGGGGCTGCCAAGTCTCTCCTAAACCCTTAACTTCACCAGAGTAGGGCTCCAGATTGGAGGGCTCACCTCGGCCTTGGGTCAGCCCAGGGGCCCAGGGATGTTCTCCGAATAGCCCCGTCTCTGAGCGCATCCCTGGGCAGGTGGAGCGTGTGTCGCACCGGCTGCTGCAGCGACAGTACGAGCTGCAACGGGAGCGCCTGTTGCAGCGCTGTGTCCAGCACCCGGTGGAGCAGGTCCTGTACCACGGCACCACGGCAGCCGCCGTGCCAGATATCTGCGCACACGGCTTCAACCGCAGCTTCTGCGGCCGCAACGGTGAGGCCTGTCCAGGGGTGGGGGTAGGGGGCTCTGTCCGGCCGGATAGGCCTGACCTCCCTCCATCCTGTCCGGCAGGCACGCTCTACGGGCAGGGTGTTTACTTCGCCAAGCGCGCCTCCTTGTCGGTGCAAGACCGATACTCGCCACCCAACGCCGATGGCCACAAGGCGGTGTTTGTGGCACGGGTGCTGACCGGCGACTACGCGAGGGGTCGCCGCGGTCTGAGGGCGCCCCCACCGAGGCCCTCCGGCCACGCCCTCCTTCGCTACGACAGCGCGGTGGACTGCATCGGCCAGCCCAGCATCTTCGTCATCTTTCACGACACCCAGGCGCTGCCCACCCACCTCATCACCTGCAAGAACACGCCCCGGGCTTCCCCAGAGGACTCCTTGGGTCCAGCCACCTGACCAAAGAGGCCGCCTTCTGGTGTCCTGCTCCCTAATGTCCTCGTCCCTCGGAGGACGCCCCTGCCTCCTGCTGCGCGGGTTGGGGTGAGGGGCAAGGCAGTGGCAGCGAACGAGGAGGGCCGGGGCGGTCCCCACCTGGCTGACCCGACCACCAGGGCTCAGCAGCGCCCAAGCCCCGGCCACCACCGCCCGTCTCGGATTGTTTGAATAAACGTAGGTGAAGTCAGCTGGAGGGCCTCTGCGCTCGGAGAGACCTCTGCCTCGTCGTGACAGGGACGGAGGCGTCTGCCCGCACGGCGGGGCGGGGCGGGGCGGGGCCGCGCGCGCACTCGTGCGGTGCGCTCCGCGTTGTCCTGGTGTCACGCACGCACACCCCAACCTCTCCTTGCCTACCGGCCGGCCCTGTACACACAAGGAGCAGGTGGAGCCCGCGGTGCGAGCCGAGTCAGCCGCGGGCGCCCGGGTCCCCTGGGCATCGCTCCCTAGTTGTCGGCCCGGCCCGCGCAGCGCCGCGCTCAGCTGGGGCCGGGCTGGGGCGGGGCTCGGGCTCGCCCCGCCTGCGGCGCCCCTGCGGCTCCCGGGTCCCCGCAGTCTGGCTGCGCCACGGAGCTGAGAGGAGCCGAGCCGCCAGGCACGTAAGAGCGGGGCTGGGAGGAAGAGACGTGCAGTGTGCGGGAGCCGCCGAGTCGAGTGGGGACTCCGGCGCGAGCGACCCGGAACTAGGGTCTGCGCGGCAGCGGACGCCGCCCTCCCTGCTCGCCCAGGACTGCGGAACCGGTCGGGCGGTGCCCTGGGTGTGGGCAGGAAAGGTGGTTGGGGAGGCGCGGCCCTGCGGACTGGGGGCTGGGGCCAAGGCGGCCCGAGGAGGAGCGGGTGGGGGGCGGGGCGGCTGGCCCCCTGCTCGGTGCCCGCTGCAGTCTCCTCAGCTCCTGGCCTGAGGGCGGAGGCACAGAGCCCACATTGTCCCCCCCAAGCCAGCTCACCCCCGCCGAGACAGAGCCTCATTCACCTCCCACGTGCCAGTGCTTGTGGGGACGGGGAGCTGAGGAGCGTGCACCGTGGGTTTGCGCGCGCTCTGGCTGCGCCCGCCCTGCCAGAAAACACGGCGCAGGGTGGGCTGCAGGAGCGGGGCCCAGGCTGCCTCCTGGCCTTGCCGCAGCCGAGCTCCTGCGGCCCACGCCGCTGCGGCTTCAGCTATTTATAGGCTGTCGCTGCGGAGACTGCGGTGGGGCAGCACAGGGCTGAGGTGCGGGGAGCGGCTGTTAATGGAGAGTCCTAGAGATCGAGACAGCTTGGAGGTAGAGGGTCAGTGTTGGGGTTTGGGGCTGGGTGCTTCCTTTATGTCTTAGTGAGGGGAAGGGCGATGGTCAGCGTTTGTTGATGGCCTCTCTTGCCTGCTGATTCCGGGATTAGAGAAGAGAACCCAGATTTGGGATGGAGGGAGGGGAGGCTAGTGTCTGGGTGAAGGTGATCACCCCCCTCCCTTTGACAGGGTGGAGAGTGGGATCAGTGTCTGGTGATGGGGTGAGCCCCTGCTAGCAGGGTACAGGGGTTGGGGTTTGGGTGACTAAGAGCGGCAGTCAGTGTTTGGGGATGCCGTGGCAAGGGCAGGCACTATTTTGGTGATAGACAAGAGAGGTGAGGTCTGTGTTTGGGGAGGTGTCATCGTGTGGGTGTATGAGGGATGTGCTGGAGGAGAGGGTTGTCAGCGTCTGGGCTGAGCGCCTAGGGTCCATATGTAAATGAAGCAGGGTGTAGGCAGACTGTGGGTGTCAGTGTCCAGGTGATAGGGTGGACCAGATAGAGTCAGTGTTTAGGTGAGGAGGCGCGTGGGTCAGTGCACAGGGGGATCTCACGGGGCAGAGTTGTGACCCTTCCTGTTCCTCCTCCAGGAGGCATGTCAGGTGAGGACTCCGAGGTGCAAACAGTGACTGAAGATGTCTCTAATGGCAGCAGCGGCTCGCCCAGCCCCGGGGACACCCTGCCCTGGAACCTCGGGAAAACACAGCGGAGCCGTCGAAGTGGGGCTGGATCCGGGAGCAACGGGAGCGTCCTGGACCCTGCTGAGCGGGCAGTTATTCGCATTGCAGGTAACACCAAAAGGCCTAGTCTGTCCAACTCTTCCAGCACAACGTGTTTGGGCACCTGCAGTGTGCTGCAGGCAGGTGAGAAGCCTGCAGGATATGCGAGGCAGGCAGCACAGTGCCACCTGCTGGTCACCCTGGGAAGCTTCAGTGGCCTGAGATTGGGTTCCTTGAGGCAGCAGAGACATCACTGGCTTCTTAACAAGGGCTCAGCGCCCAGCTGCCACAATAACGGTCTTGGGCTTCAGCCCAATAGGCCCCTGGTCTTGGCTGCGCCAAAGAGGGAAGGTGTGAATGTGTAAGAGTGAAGACAGGATTGGGGTGCCTGGTTGTCCAGAGCCCCAGCCTCTCCCTGAGCTAGGGTTTGGTTTCTCCCTCCAGTAGCTGCCAGAGTGGGGACGAGGGATGGGAAGGCCTGGTGAGAGGCCCTGGGGGAGAGGTAGGCAGCTGGAGGGTGGCCCTCCTTTGTAGGAGTGGGTGACCTAGGACTAGGGCCACAGGGCAAGATGTACTGGTAAGGGGAAGAACCCGTGGAGGGTCTCTAGGCTCAGGTGCAGGAATATTTGTTAGTACCCTTAGACAATGAGGTGAGCCCTGCGGGAAGTGGGAGGGTGGACTTGTCAGGAGCGGGCTGGGAGGGCAGCTGCTGAGCTTGAGGAACTCTGTGGGTGGGAGCATGAGGCTTGTAGAAATTCAGAGCTGTAGAAAAAAGAGTGTAGGGAATGCAGCTACTGCCCCGCTCCTAGTGTGGTAGTGTGACCCCTTCTGGGCTCTTCACATCACCTACCAATTTTAAGGAATGAGGTCATCTTTTTCCTTTTGAAAGGAGATCACGATCGTGAATGTCCTTTCTCACCCCTAACTTCTTCAGCATCACCTTTAAAGATGTGGGGTGCTATGATCTTGGTAGGCTCAGTTCCTAGAAGTGGGACTCCTGGTCACAGGGCCTGCAGCATTTAAGGTTAGGTATTGCCAGGGGTGTTCCCAAAAGGAGGACATTTGTCCTCACTGGGACAAGGGGTTTTGCCAATCTAATGGGTGGGAAATAATTCTTTTGTTGTTTTTCATTTTATTTTATTTATTCATTTTTATTTTCTTAGAGACAGAGTCTAACTTTGTCGCCCTTGGTGTGAGTGCTGTGACATCACAGCTCCCAGCAACCTCCAACTCTTGGGCTCAAGCGATTCTCTTGCCTCAGCTTCCCAAGTAGCTAGGACTACAGGCGCCCACTACAACGCCCAGCTATTTTTTAAGAGACGAGGTCTCACTCTGGCTGGGACTGCTCTCGAACCTGTGAGCTCAGGCAATACACCTACCTTGGCCTCCTTACAGGTGTGAGCCATCGTGCCTGGTCTGGTTTTTCATTATTTTAAAACAATTTTTGCAGAATTGGTTGAAAGTTAGGCAGCCTTCATGAGGTTTTTTTTTTTTTTTTAATAATTTTATTGAATCATAATTATGTACATTGGTGCAATCACAGGGCACGATTCATATACATTCAGAAATATTTTGATCATACTGTTACAGATATCCTTCATGGCATTTCCTTGATCACT
>CAUYON010167315.1:0-18509 GCA_963573935.1 Arctocebus calabarensis
AAAATCAGCGTGAGTCAGAGGACAATGGGAGGACATCTTGGAATCACTGGGGTGAGGAGAGGAACTTTCCATGAACCTATTTTTGCAGGAAGACAAGGCCCAACGGAGAGAAAGAGCACCCAAACACCACGTTTATAAGAGGAAGGGCTTTATTCACCAGCTGGGAGCTTACAGCATAGACGAATTCCAAATGGCTACGCTCCCCGTCTAGCTTGGTCTGTCCCTTTTTATCGACAGTCAAGAAGTTCCACCCCACAGGTACCCTTCTCATTGGCCAGTTTGAATTAAGCGGGAGATGCTAGTCTAGCCCCCAGAGAATTACAGGATTTCACAAAACTTGGAAATTTCCAGGTTCCAGGAAGTTAAGTTTACAAATTCCTAAGGGCTGAGTCACCATGGAGAGGACCCTGCAGGTGTATCCTTGTGCTCTCCTTGACAAGACCTGTTCTCCCAGACCTCACCCTCCTCGGGTATCCTCTCTCACTATAAGTACAGAAACAATGACTATATCTTTTAAACTGGAAGTGAAATAGGCTTGGCGCCTGTGGCTCAAGCGGCTAAGGCACCAGCCATGTACACCTGAGCTGGCGGTTCAAATCCAGCCCGGGCCCACCAAACAACAATGATGGCTGCAACCAAAAAATGGCCAGGTGTTGTGGCAGGCGCCTGTGCTCCCAGCTACTTGGGAGGCAGAGGCAGGAGTCTCGCTTGAGCCCAGGACTCGGAGTTTACTGTGAGCTGTGATGCCATGCACTCTATCCAGGGTGACAGCTTGAGGCTCTGTCTCAAAAAAAAAAAGAAAGTGCAATATAGGTACTTTTTATTAGCATATTTACACTGCGAGAGATGTTAAAGAAACAAGTTCAGGCTGAAGGAAAATGATACCAGATGGGAACTTGGATTTATACAAAGAAGTAAAGAATCCTGGGTGTGTTAATACATAATACAGGAAGTCTATTTTTGATTCCAAAATCAGAATCTATATCTGAAAAATCCAAATGTAGGTATTTTAGGCAGTCAGTAGGTCAAAGACCACTGTACCTTTCTAATTTTGTGCTTTAAAAAAATTATGGAATATTAGGAGAGAAATGGAGGGGGAGGGGAGGGGAGGGAGTAGGTTTTATGGAGGGAGGGTAGGACCAGACCAATGGAGCATATTGCAAGGGTACAAGTCAAATCTATCAAGTACAGAACATAAATGTCTTAACACAATAATTAAGCAAATGAGGTGAAAGCTATAGTAATTAGTTTGATGTAAGCATTACAAATTGTATAAAAAATCAGCACATTGTACCCCACAAATGCATAAATGTATTCATGGTCTATGTGTATATGACTTAATAAAAGGAAAAAAAGCATAAATAAAAGTGTATGTTTGGGTTTCAGTCACATTTTGATAATAATTTCTTTTCCTTATATAATGTTCACCTTTTGTTTCATTCTTTACTTCCTAGCTGACTTGCTAATTCATTCTCTCTCATCAGGACATTCAAACAATTTTTAAAAAATAAAATTTAAGAACAGTATTCAAGAAAACCTGTAAGAGAGAATCATGCATATTTCTACCTAAGTTCTTCTGGGTTAAGGCAAATATATATATATATATATATATATATATATATATATATATATATAATTTTTGTAAAAACACTGTATGTGCAATTTTGTATCTCACTTTTTAATTTGACACTATATTATAGTTTCATTTTTATTTATGGACATAATTTTCCACTCTATAGATTTCATTCCTTTTTCTTTTTCTTTCTTCTATTGCCTGTGATTCAGAGCTTCTTTTCAGCTTGGAATCTGGGTTTCAATGAGTCACTGTGGGTTTTCTGTTTTGTATATTCTTGATTAACTGTTTTAGATCTAAGGCTGGTTCTTACAATATCTCATTGGCAGCTGAGTAGTAATTCTCACTAAAGCTTATTTTTTCAACTTTTCCCCTTTTCTTCCTTTTCCACCTCTCACATTCCACCACCAAAACGGGTAATCTCATCCACCCTGCAGGGCCCAATTAGAATCTTTCCTTCTTCGTTTAACTTTATCTGCACTGCTCTGAAGCTCTGTGGTCCAGGACGTGTAAGAGATGTTCAAGAAATATGTGAGTGTATTGACTTACGACTGAACAACAGGAAGTGTGCTGACACAAAATTAAAGTGACTCTTTATATTTCAGTACAAATTTGCGGGAGTTATTTTCCTCCTGGATAAGTCTGTTTCTCACCAATCCTAAAACTTAGTCTCTCCAAATAAGACATTATTTTATAGTGTCTGACTGTGGCTGTGATGATACAGCTGTCGTTACCCTCTCCCTCACAGACAGGGAACTGAGATCTGGAAGAAATCCTGAAGGAAGGAGGTCAGTGCCCTTTCAGACGTGGCACATTTCCAGTGCTCTTGACACTGGAGGACTGTGTGTGGTAAAATATGGCTTTTCAACAGCTAAAGAACAAAAGTGATTCCAAAGAGTTGGGCTCTGAATGTGAAAGATTGGGAAAATCATGCTTTAACCAGTTTCAGTAGCTTATAATTTTTCTTTGATGTATGTAACAGCATGTTACATATAAAAACTCTGTCTAACTTGGCTGGACACCTGTAGCTCAGCGGCTAGGGCATCAGCCACATACACCGGAGCTGGCGGGTTCAACCCAGCCCAGGCCTGCCAAACAATGACAACTACAACCCAAATATAGCCGGGTGTTGTGGCAGGCACCTGTAGTCCCAGCTACTTGGGAGGCTGAAGCAAGAGAATCACTTAAGCCCAAGAGTTTTAGGTTGCTGTGAGCTGTGACACCACAGCACTCTACCATGGGTAACATAGTGAGACTCTGTCTCAAAAAAGAAAATCTGTCTAATTCTAAATTATTTAAAATTTCAAGTGATAAAAAAGCATTGTGATATATCATCTAATTGGGATCTTTTTTCTTTTTCTTTTTTTTTTGGACAGAGTCTCATTCTGTCACCCTGGGGAGAGTGTGGTGGCACCATCATAGCTCACAGCAACCTCAAACCCCTCGGCTATCTCCCTGCCTAGCCACCCTAGTAGCTGGGACTACAGGTGCCCCCACCACACCTGGCTAATTTTTCCATTTTTAGTAGAGACGGGGTCTCACTCTTGCTCAGGCTGGTCTTCAAACTCCTGGGCTCAAGGGATCCTCCCACCTCAGCCTCCCAGAGTTGGGATTATGGGCATGAGCACCACGCCTAGCCCATTTTTTCTTAATGGTTAAAAATTAATGATGTATCTTACAACTCATGGTGCCTTGGATTCAGTAAATCGGTAAAAGAGGGCAGGTGTGATGGGAAGAAGAGGAGGCACACTGGGGGCCCTGGAGGGTAGAGCGGAGCATGGATGATAGAGGAGGGAAGCACAGAGACTAAAAGTCGGAAGACATCAAAAGCCAGATTTGATGTCAGGACTCTGTTCCACAGAGTAGTCATTGAGTTGCGTACTGCCTTGCATGACTTTTCTGTGTCCATTATGTGCCACCTCTATCTTCTGAAGGAGAACATAAATGTGTTGAAGGGAACAATGATGTGATCATCCCCAAAGATCTGGCAGGGCCCTTCAGCCACAGCATCGGCTGGTGGTTGGTGGCTGTGCTTCACTGCACCCAGGAACACGCCGGCCAGGAAGTCATTTCTGCGTGGGACTCTAAGGAGAGCCAAACTGCCCTTTCCTGTGTGTGATCTTACGAGTCCATATGAAGCAGAGTCTTACCAGTTTCTCTCTCTTTTGCAGACCCTCTGCTAACTGGACAGCCCCCTGGCTGAACTCGTGCCCACGTTCACATCTGAGTAGCACAAAGAAAAGCCAATAAAACCCTGCCTCGGTCAACACGTAGATTGATGCTAACGAAGAAGGATGGAAATCTTTGATCTCACCGATAAATTCTCTTCTGGAATATTATGCACGTTTATCTTTAAATGATTTCAAATATTTAGAAACCAATGCTCAAAATCCTCAAACACAAACAGGGAAAAGGGAGAGCGATGGAGGAGAAGGCAGTATGGGGCAAGAAAGCAGAGAGAACACAGCCCTGAAACTGGCGTAATGGACCTTGGAGCACGTGCGCACTGCTGACATGTGGACCGCATGAACGCATTTGCTCTGCACAGAATGAGGTTCTCGGGAAATGGCAACCCCAGATCTCTCGTGCTTTGGAAGCACTCTTGTTTCCGATTAATGCTCATAGGCATATTCTGGAAATAACGTTATTTATTATACTTGAAAACATGGATGTAACTCAGGAAACAGATGTTATTAAAATTTTTATAGTTATCTCTCTTTAGACTGTCCATAACTGCCAGAGTTTATTTTTAATTCAAATAAAAATAAATAAGAATAAATCCAATATTTAACCTATCTGTAACAAAATGCTTCCAACAATTTATAATTATCTTTTAAATGCAGTGTTTATTCTGGAACTTTGTCAAAAGGGTTTTGAAAAATCTAAATAAATTATATTGGGTATTTCTCCTTTATCAATACTTCCAAGTATCCCCTCCCAAAAGGGTAACAGAATTTGACCAAAGCTTCTCACTATAATGATCGGAATCCCAAGTAGCAGCAAAGTAACAAAACAAAAATTCCACTTAAGAGTTCCGAAGCCCCACCCAAAGTCATTATTTCCAATTTACAACCATTACATTATTTCCCCTGCTGCTGACTGTAAATTCATAAGAATTAAGGCTTTCAGGCAAGGGGTGGGGAACTTTGCAAATAATTATATCACAGATGAATAACATTTATGCATTTGTGTATATATGTATGTTAAAAGGACACATACAATAATGTGTGTCTTACACTCACAGTAAAATACACATGTATTTTATATTAAATATGTGTATATATAGGTGCATCAGATACGTATGTGTTGAATAGGTACATATAATGTGTGTATGTGTGTGCGTAAACACATATGATGACTTCACTGAGGGAAGGGCTGGAGGCAAAGGTGGGGACTGACAAAGAGGTGGGAGCATTTTGGGGACAGAGAGGAAGAGTGTGCGGTGATGTGGAAAGAGGACGTGAAGCTGGCCCCACGGGAACCTCGAAATCCCACACGTCCAAAAATGGGGCTCATCGTCCACTCCTACCCAGTGGGAGGATGGAAAGAAGAGGTTTTGGAAAGATACTCAAAACACGAAATCACCGGGACTTGGGGGGCATGTGGCACAGTGGCTGGCTCACAAGTCATAGAGTCACACCTGACCTGGAACCCCAGCTCTGCCACTGGCCAGCTGTGTGACCTTGGGCCGTAGAACCTTCATTTTTGTAAAATGAGTGCTCATAATAACAGTTATCTCACTTGGTCCTCATAGGACTCCAGGATCTTCCCTTTCCTGTGACCTTGATCTTGCCACCTCCTTATGCTCTCGGCCCAGCCCTTAACTAGTTGCAAGCTTCTCCCATCTTTTTTTTTTTTTTTCCCCAAAAAAGCCTCTCTTGAGCTTTGCCCTTTTCTAGCCCTAACGCTCTATTTTATTGTCCCCTACGTCATCTTGGATCTTTGATGCCAAATGCCTCTCAGCATTTCCCCAAATGATTACCCTAAGTCATAATTCCCATAAACGTTAGTGAAGTAGGATTACTTGAGAAAAAGTGTCCCCAGAGTCAAATAAATCGGGGTATTGCCGCGTTGCAGAATATGAAGCCAGGTTCTTTTACTAGGGCATTCCAGGGCTTTTAAAGTGCTAATGTATAAGAGTTAGAGATCTCCAAAACGTGAAGATGATGTTTAGTTTTACCCAAACTGATGAGAACATAGGACTCTTTCCTAAAGAATCCCAGGGCACGTTTTGGGATGGAGGCAACGGCTCAGCCTCTAATGGTCACCACATTCTTTCTGGGCCCAACTCCCTGTCTCTTGGGAAATCTAGTCTGGGGCTTCAGACTCTCCCTAACTGGCCCCTCGCAGGAGTCAAGGAGGCCATAATCAGCTGTGTAGAAAGATGTTGCTTCAGACAAAAAGTCTCCAATTGATACAGGAAAGTGATATGAAAATTGTCCCAGGTCATTGACAATGCCGGGAAGAAGCTGGTTCGACTACACAACAAAGGCTTTAGGAGACAAGTTTTGCAGACTCACAGTCTTGGGAAGCAGTGAGGAAACATAAGTTCTGATGCCCCAAATGGTATGGGGCACTGGCACTACTCATGACAGATAAACAAAAGCTTTTCTCTACGGTTAATTTTAAATCATCTCAAGATTCCTGTAATAGCCAAGAACTTACATCATTTAAGATTCCTGCATCGTGACGGCCTAATTATCCTTGACACAGGACTATAAATTACCACCGGGATGTAAGTTAGAATTTTGAATCGCATGCTTTAAACCAGAGACGTTTAGCTACTAGAAATATTCCATGTCTTTAAAACATGATCCTGGAATGAAACAAAGGGGTGATTTTTTAATTGTCTTTAGCAAAGAACTTTGCTAAGTCAGTTTAGTAAGAATGCCCACCGGGGTAGCCCCTATGGCTCAAAGGGGTAGGGCGCCGGCCCCATATGCCAGAGGTTCAAACCCAGCCCTGGCCAAAAACTGAAAAAAAAAAAAAAAAGAAAGAAAGAAAGAAAGAAAAGGATGCCCACCCTTAGGGTCTGATCACCCTCCATATCTGACCAAGCTCCTCCAACCCATAGGTGACATCTGACACCCTGGCTTGTCTGAAGCAAGAGTCCTATTAGGTCAGTTTAGCTAGAATCCCTCTTACCCCTGATGTTTCCTCTAAGTAATTTTTCATCCACTGACTCCCACTCTGCTCCTTGGCTATAAATACCTACTCACTCATCCTTTATTCAGATTTGAGCCAAATATCTGTCCAACTCTACAAAATACCATTGCAGCAGTCCCTATACCTATCACAAGCACCCCAAATAAAGTCTTCATTACCATGATTTGACAAGTATCACCAAATATTTTTCCTTAGATAGTATGCAGTAAAACCACCACCCACCAAAAAAATAAAAGTGTGCGTCAGTGCAGGGGCTCACAACTGTAATCCTAGCACTTTGGAGGCTGAGGCTGGAGGATCACTTGAGACCAGCCTGACCAAAAGAATTTTACATATTCATTTGTAATATTTATTTCTTTACTTAAAATATTTGAAGCAAATACAAAATATTAACATTTAATTTTTTGTTTTTAATTATTATTAGTATATTATAGTGGTGTGTCTTTATAGGGTATATGTGATGTTTTTATTTTCTTGTTTTGTTTTGTTTTTATTTGTGGTTTGAGACAAGATCTCACTCTGTCACTCCGGCTAGACCGCAATGGTGTCATAATAGCTTATTACAACCTCAAATTCCTGGGTTCAAGTGATCCTCCTGCTTCAGCCTCTCAAATAGCTAGTGCTTGGTAGTCACAGGCACCACCACCAGGCCCAGCTAATTTTTCTACTTTTTTATATCTTTTTATAGAGATAGGTTCTCACTCTTGCTCCAGTTGGTCTCAAACTCCTGCCCTTAAGCGATCCTCCTGCCTTGGCCTCCCAGAGTTCTAACATTACTGGGTTGCAGGTGTTAGCCACCGCCCCTTGCTTAGCCTTGTATGATGCTTTGACACAGGAACACAATGTGACTTAATCAAATCAGGGTAATTGGAGAGTCCATCACCTCGGGCGTCTAACACTTCTTTATGTGAGGAGCATTCCAAACCCCCTCCTTGGAAGTACACCCTAACTTCTTATTGATTACAGTCATTTTGTAGTGCTATATGAACTATCAACACTTGTCCATTCTGGATGGCAACACACCTATAAAAGTTTTTCTAAATAAAACAAGAAGGAAAGTAAGAAGAAAAAGGAAAAGGGAAGGTAAAAGGCATTTCCACTTCCCACCCAAACAGAAACTCCCGTCCGAATCCCTCGACAACAGCCTTGATTTTTAACAAGTTAGTTTCTTCCTGGTTTTGAACCTTAATTTTTTCTCTGCTCATCTTATACTTTGGTCCATGCTATTAATACTCAGCTTTTGGAAGCTGTCATCTTCCGGGCTTCAACCTGGATCTTCTGGACAAAATCCTGTTTTCAAACTATCTGTTTGTGCTGTGTCTGCCACTCCTCCCCAGTACGCCCACCACCCCACCAGTTACCTACCACCCCACCAGTACGCCCACCACCCCACCTGTACACCCACCACCCCACCTGTTACCTACCACAGTAGGCCTGTCCACGTTTTCCTCCAGACTTCTCTGGCCTGAGACGTCACCAAGAAAGAGAGACTGAGTGGGGCAGGGCTTTCTTGAAACTTCCCTTTGGAACCTACAAAATCAGTGGGAAGTGTTAGGTTTCCATCATTAAGAAAGTCTATTTTAGGCTCGGTGCCTGTGGCTCAAGCGGCTAAGGCGCCAGCCATGTACACCTGAGCTGGCAGGTTCGAATCCAGCTCAGCCCACCAATCAACAATGACGGCTGCAACCAAAAAATGGCCGGGCATTGTGGGGGGCGCCTGTAGTCCCAACTAGTTGGGAGGCAGAGGTAGGAGATTCGCTTGAGCCCAGGAATTGGAGGTTGCTGTGAGCGGTGATGCCACGGCACTCTATGCAGGGTGATAGCTTGAGGCTCTGTCTCAAAAAAAAAAAAAAGAAAGTCTATTTTAGGGCGGTGCTTGTGGCTCAGTGGGCAGGGCGCTGGCCCCATATACTGAGGGTGGAGGGTTCAAACCCGGCCCCAGGCAAATTGCAACGAAAAATAGCTGGCGTTGTGGCAGGGCGCCTGTAGTCCCAGCTACTCGGGAGGCTGAGGCAGGAGAATCGCCTAAGCCCAGGAGTTGGAGGTTGCTGTGAGCTGTGTGACGCCACAGCACTCTACCAAGGGCGATAAAATGAGACTCTATCTCTGCAAAAAAAAAAAAAGAAAGTCTATTTTAGAAAAGCTAATCAAGGCATATTTGGAATTAGGATAAATTATGTATGTGTAAGGAGATGAGGTTTCAAAGACAGAGAAATTTAAAACACCAGCTGATTTAGAATTTTCCTTTAACTGTACGGAGACTGATATTATCTTAAAGTATTGAACAACAACAACAAAAAACCCCAAATAAATAAAATACATAATGTATCCTGTATTTGTTGCAATTTACTTCAATTAAAGGAACAACATGGGTTTAAAAGAATCTTATGAGTTAGTCTGGGAAGTTAGTCACTCTGTATAAACTATTTCATGGAAAAGTTTCAAACTCCAAAGAAGCAAATCATCAACTAGTCTGTGAACATAGTTTTAATTCTCATACTATGCTAGATAATGACAAAACAGCACATCCCCCACATTCTCAAGAGACTTTCTTTTGTGCCAGAAAACACAAAATGGGAATTTTTTCCTAAGTATTTCTGAAAAGAGATCATTTGCTTACTTTGAACATTTTAAATGAAGGTTTCCAAGACTTAATTATTATTATTTTTTCTTTTTTTGAGCAGCCCCTGGGTAATGGGGGGATGGATGATGATTAGTATGCTCCTAGTCTTTTAAAAAATATTCTTTTCAGGCATACAGTAAAATAGACAGAAAATAAAATAAAAATCTAGCTTAAAACTAGATACCATAGATCACTGTTTTTCAGCCTTTTTTATCTCATGGCACACTTGAGCCTATACTTAAACTTCTGTGAATACCTAAACTATGTTGATCCAAAAAAAGAGTAGAAAAGAATATAGAATATACTCACTCTGCTTTGAACTTCATTCTATGTGTATATATATATATATATATATATTTTTTTTTTTTTTTTTTTTTTTTTTTATACAGAGTCTCAAGCTGTCTCTCCAGGTAGAGTGCTGCGACATCACAGCTCACAGCAACCTCCTACTCTTGGGCTCAAACGATCTTCTTGTCTCAGTTTTTCTATTTTTACAGAAGGGGTCTTGCTCTTGCTCAGGTTGGTCTTGACCTCAGGCAATTCACCAACCTCAGCCTCCCAGAGTGCTGGGATTACAGGCGTGAGCCCCCACACCCAACCAAAGTAATTTAGTTAATGATCTTTAAAAATTTCACCGCACAGTGGCTGCAGATCACTGCCATAGGTCCTACTGAGCCCTGCCAACCTCCCTAAGGCCCCATCCTGCTCTCTCCAAAGCAAAGGGTTGCCACCCAGAAAGCGGTGTCCGTCACTCCCACGCACATTTCCGCAGTTGCACAGCACACAGGTGCCTCCATGGGCAGTGTGTGGTACGCGTGTTACTCTGACAGCTTTAAAATGTATACTGTGCACGCTCTCCTACAGCTTCCTTTCCCCTTCACATTCTTGTGCATCGACACAGGGTCGTGTTGCTGCGTCCCACCACTTACTATCGCCGCTCCTCACTGCTGCTCCTGAGCCTCTGGAGAGGCTTCAATAGGTCATTAAACGTGAAATTTTCTACTTCAAATCAAAACGTCACTATGTCTCAAACAAGGAGTATCAACATACGTGCCCACACGAGCAACCCAGTTTTGTGCCTTAACAGTAGCTTGTGTTTGCCAGCAGCGAGGAAGCCTGGCAAAGAAGTCACAAAAGGTGTCTTCTACAGCTTGTGGAGAATTATATTGAATTTAGAGTGGTCTAAAGCCAGGAAGAAGTGGTAGCCAGTTGGTAGGACGTCTGGCGGACACGGCAGATGACCGAGATTCCGCGTCCAGCCTCCCTGGTTTGAGCAGCAGCATGTCATTGTATGACAAGTGGTCGTGCAAGGGGACTGGCCTGTCTCTGCTGACCCATCTTGGCTGCCAACCTCAGCGTCTCATTGGCTGGTCCAGCTGGTTGCAGTGGACGTCCCGTAATGGACTGACCAGTTTCAGGGAGCTGTGGTGGATGACACCAGCGCTGGACCACTATACACACGCCAACAGCTTTTTAGATGAAGACTTGGGTTTGGCCTGTCTTTTTGGCGGGTCTTCTTTGTCCAACCATTGTGCCAAACACTTGGGATTGTCAAAAAGCATCCAGTTTTCATCACACATAACAATATAGTGCAGAAGTGGTTCACCTTCATGTCGTGACAGCAAAGAAAGGTAACCTTTGAGATGATTTTTCTTTTGACGGTTGTTTAATTCACAGGGAGCCCCTCTATCCAACTTCTTGACATTGCCCATTTGTTTTGAATGGCCCAATGCTGTTGGAATACCATCAAACCTTGCTGCTAAGTCACGCATAGGCTGAGATGGATTTGTTTCCACTACAGCTTTAAGCTCATCATTATCCTCTACGGTCTCAGGTTGCTGGCGAGGCTCATTTTCAAAATTAAAATCACCAGAACAGAACTTCTCAGACCATCGAGGAATTGCACATTTATTAACCACATCTTTACCAAATACTTTACTGATATTATATTTCCATCTGTCTGTGCTGCACTGTTCCACGAACGGAACCCATATTTGAAAATAACACAAATTTCTCGCTTATCCATGGCGTCACAAAAATTGCTCTAAAAAACTTTGAAAGATCCTCATGAGCCAAAATGTACATTTAAAAGAATGAGGATGTACCTTCATAACAGAAATAAAGCAAGAAGTGTCAAAGTGAAATGTCAAAGATACCAAGTGTCAAAACAGTCCTTAAGGAAATAGGACATTTCAGTTTACTAATATTTTGTGCTTGACACTGTCCTAGGTAAAACTTTACACTACGGACTCATACTCACAAAAATCATATGAGGTATGGTTACAATCCTCATTGTGAGGTAAAGAAACCAAGAAGCAGAGGTTTAAGCTCAGGACCACATGACCAATCAGTTAGTACAAAGACCCCACAATTCATCCAACCTGTGCAAATCAATGCGATTCGTCATTATTTGCCATTAACAACCATATGGCAGTGAGTGTCCTAATGAAGAGCTAGTCAAATTGACCAATGTTTCTTTATGGTTGGGGCTTACTTTGTCTTTTTTAAAAATATCTTTTCATCCCTTGGCATACATTTGCTTAAATTCTCCTAGCCCTCGGCAGGTTTGCCTTGGATGTCAATGTCTAAGTCATTAGGAGTCTGTTTCTGTGTCTGGTGAGGTGGGACCTTGGGTTTCATTTTTCCTCCTGTGGTTCGCCGTTTTCCCCCAAACCACTGCTGCTTACTTTGTCCTCTTCCCGCTGATGGGGACCCCTCTCTCTCTCTCTCTCTCTCTTTCTTATCTATTCAGCCTGTTTTCTCACAAGCATGAGAAGAAAAGGGGAAGAGACAGATGCTCACTGCATGGAGCAATTAGATTCAAGTGGGTAATTTAAACCCCAAGGGACTGAATTATATTGAATTAGCAAGTTTAAGTCTCAGACCATTAGCAAAGCCTAAATGGAGCCTGTTATAATGGGGTCCCCCCTTCTCACACCCCCAAATAGAAACACTGGCTTTCATAACTGGGAAAACTTTCCCTTTCATGTCCATCCTATTGGAGTCAACATTCTTTTTTTTAACCACTGCAACTTTCTCATTTTATCTGTTTTGTTCAGTTTACGGCTTTACTGGCCACTAAAGTTTTTCCTTTTTAAGCTTTTCTACGAGGTTCTCTTTGTATTTTATTGCTGATTTATCATCTCTTTTTTTAACCTTCCCTTTTAAGTGTTTATTAAAATCTCATCTAGCCATTACAGAACAACCTCATATGGCAAGCACAGTTTTCGACAGCGCACATTCCACAGACGTGTGCTCAGACAGTCACTTCTCCACAGTCCTGAAGCTCTTAATAGAAACTTTCAATATTAAAGGAAAGCTCTTGGCCCTCCCTAGTAAACAGACTTAGTTGAAGCTGCACACATATGATAAGATGCAAAGTAATTATAGATTTAACTGACATTTTATGGCAAACCATGTTGTCAATATTTACTCACCAATTCCCTAACCTATCTAAATAAAGGCTAATTGTTAATCCAGCGCTTTCAATGCTTTCAACTCATGAAACGACTTGTGTCACCAGCTTCCTAGAGTTTTCTTTCAAGTTCCAGTTGAAAAATTCCATGCGGGGGGGGGGGGGGTGAATTCGTACGTAACAGGTGCAGTGCACACTACCCAGCTGATGGGCACACTGTGACTCAAGCAGCACAAAAGCAGAACATTTGTACTTCTGTAATATTCCGTAATTTTGAAAAAGGGGGGGAAAACTGTTCATCTGGCTAAAATGCCTGTCAGATTAAAATGCAGAGTGTAACTTATATATATTCACAGGTGCTAGAATGGAGGCATATGGGAAGATCTTCCAAAGATAAAAAAAGGTAAAATAAATAAAAACACATATGCCATGGAAGGAAAAAAATAATAAAAATAATTTGCAACCTGGTGTTAATTATAATTTCAATCAAGCCTGAATCCAGGACATTGGGGTACATAATACTTTATTTCCATATATACAGTTTCCCAACATGGTATTAATTTCATCAGTTGTATCTCTAAATGAAAAAGCAGATTAAACAGGATAGTGTATATTTTACACTGTTCCTGTTATTACATGTATACAATATTATGGTGACAAATACCAACATTGATATGTAATTCTGTCATCTCTCATGTCCTTGAGGATCAGAAATTTGAATGTAAGAAAACGAGATGCAAAAATAACAAAGTGAGAGGAGTAAAACCCTGGGGTCCTGAACTTGAATCCCACGTGTCAGATGAGAACACAAGATATTTTATCTTTATCTGATGGAGAGAATGTCCCAACAGTTTTAGGGCAATATTAAGCCATAAAATTTCAAGAATACAAATGTACCAAATTTATAAAACATATCCTTTGACCAGGAACAGTGGCTCACACCTATAATCCTAGAATTCTGGAAGGCAGGAGGATCACATGAGGTCACGGGTTCAAGACCAGCCTGAGCAAGAGTGAGACCCTGTCTCTACTAAACATAGAAAAATTAGCTACACATGATGGCAGGTGCCTGAAGTCCCAGCTACTACTAGGGACAAGGCAGGAGGGTCACTTGAACCCAGGAATTTGAGGTTGCTGTGAGCTATGATGATACTCCGGCACTCTATCCTGGAACAAGACAGAACAAGACTCTTCCTCAAAAATCAAGTTAAAAAATACTTTAAAAGGTAAAGTATTTAAATTTATGTTATACTTATTCAGTTTTATGAATTTTGAATAATAAATTTACCATCTTCGATGAGAAGTACTTCTGATCCAAGTACCAGCCTTGGCCTTGTCAAAGAGTTTGAACCCAGGTCAGATAAGACCTCCAGCTCCAGCTGTCAGTTTATGGGAAGTCCAGGGGAGAGGATCACATTCAACTTCCCTGTGAGCACAAAACCCCAAAGTCCAGACAGCGGGAAACTGTGCAAAGGGCTTGGATTCTTCAACAGATAAATTGTCAGAAAAAGACAGGGCCAGGGAGGAAAATCATGGATTATAAGAAAGAAACCTCAAAAATGATCAAGTCTAAATTAGAGGGTCTAGGAATGTACGTTTGGATGATTACAAAGGTAAGGAAGTGATAACTATAAAAATCACTTAAAAAATCATAAAAATTACTAAAGTTGGGAGGGAGTTTTATTGGACGGGAGCATGAGGGGCTTCTGGGATGACGAGAAAGCACGCGGGTTACCAGGATATTCATTATAATTCATTGCCATGTGTTTGTTTTGTGTGGTTTATGTATCTGTTTTATCTTACAATACAAATAAAAAATGTTAAAATAATTTTAAATTAAAAAAGGAAAGAATACCCACGTATAGCATCCATCGTATGTGATGTATTCACATAGATTTTTTAAATTTTCCTCTTTTCTTGGACTCAACTACAACTCTGACCTCACCTTACAAATGCAAACAGTGGAAACCAAAAGTGTGTATGTACTCTCCCAGTAATACAAAAGAATTTTTATTATCCTTAAATTTTTGCCCTTTACCTAAGAAGTGAAATTCAGAAAGCTCAGACGTCCAAGAGCTAGCTACCAGGGGAGTTTGCTCCCTGCGCACTGGCCAGTTAATTAATGATCCCTTTCACTTTGCTCTTGGCAGGCCTTTGAAGCGCCCCTGACCTCTCTGAATTCCTTGAGGACTAACCCCATCTCTTTTAGAAACAGGAAATTATAAGACATATTTTAAAATTCAGCCTTGGCTAGAAATTATATAGCTAAAGCCAGAGGTCACATCTTAATTAACAGTTTGCAAAAGAATTTCAAGAAAGGAAACCCTGTAGATGCTGTTTTGAGGAAACAATAGTCATTTTGTCTTATTCATTAAGGGTAATAGCTAGAGAATAGGCTTGGCTATAGTAGCTCAAGCGGCTAAGGTGCCAGCCACATATACTGGAGCTGGCCAGTTCAAATCCAACCTGGGCCTGCCAAACAACAATGATGACTACAACCAAAAATAGCCGGGCATTGTGGTGGACGCCTTTAGTCCCAGCTACTTGGGAGGCTGAGGCAAGAGAATCACTTAAGCCCAGGAGTTGGAGGTTGCTGTGAGCTATGACGCTACAGCACTCTACCCAGGGTGACAGCTTGAGAGTCTGTCTCAAAAAAAAAAAGAAAAGAAAAACTAGAATATTTAGGGGACATTTATCTTGAAAACATCATGAATTATAAATACTAGAGCACTCATCTCATCAGACATACACGTGTTCTGTAGGGTGTTTCCTTATGTTTTTCTAAGTAGTTACAGTTGCAAGAGTTCATTTTAAATTCCAACTTTCAGTAATTATGTTGTCTTGTATAACCCATGCTCTTATGTCTAAGTTATATCCATTTATTTGTTCTGGAAATATTAAATTTACCAATTATATGTTTAAATTACATTCATTAGAATTTTGGTTTTGTAGCATATCAAATTTAACAAGCTGTTCTAAGAAAGTAACCCAAATGTACAGTGACTCAAGCAAGAGAGAAGCTCGTTTCTCTCTCTCGGGGAGTAGTCCAGAGGAGGACAGGTGATTTGAGCAGTTCAAGTTTCCACTCCACTGGTCGCTCAGGGAATGCCCTTTTCTGTGGCTCCATAAGCGCCTGGAACAGGAGTCAGCAAACTCTTTCCATACAGGGCCAGACAGTAACTATTTCAGGCTCTGGGGACCACAGACTTTCTGTCCCAGCTTGTCAAGTCTGCGCTGGATGGAGCATGAACACAGCTGTAGACGATATATTATGGATGGGGGTGACTTCATCCCAATAAAATTCCATTCACAAAAACAATGTGGCAGGCCAGGTTTGTTCCATGGTCACAATTGGCCAAATCCTGTCCTAGAGCGTGGCCTTCATGACTGAAGACCCTCCATACCCCGGCGTATGGGACGGCAGGATCATTCAGAAGGGGGTGCTTGTTCCATTGACCGAGCCTAAGTCCTGTGGCCACGTTCGCATCACGACGACTGAGGCCCAGAAGCGTCTCTAGCTGGGCAGGTCTTTTAGCCACTGGGAAAATGTAGACATTTGATTACCAAAGACAGGTGGAGAGAGTGGACACTGGTGACTAAGTGGAGAGCCTCAGCATCCGCCAGGCCCCTAACGTCGTAAGACACAAGCCAGCACTGTGAGTTTTAACTCACCACTTACGGCTTCTCGGAATCATGGAACTTAAACTGGGGCTTGTCTTGACTTGTCATGCAGAGAGTATCAAGAACCTCTCTGGATTTTCTTGTTTTTTTCCTCTGTCAGCGAGAGGAAAGTCAGCATCCCAGTCAAGCCAGGATCTAAACAGAAACTAAAAGATTGAAGGGAACGGTCTGCGTTGAGGGAAGGAAGGAGCGAGGCAGAGCTAGGAGACAGGACCTTCAGAAAGGGAGTGGGGAGGGTGGGGAAAGGCGGGGAGGCTGGCTGATGACTACACTTCCCAGGAGGCTGGGAGGTGTGTCTTTTGTTTGCTCAGGTTAATGCGAGGGTACAAACGACCAGGGTACAATGCTTACACCTGTTAGGGACAGTCGCTCTCGCGGTTGGGTCCTGAGCCCAAGAGGTGGAAGGCACCTTGCTCTGCCTTCTCTGCCTGTCCCTTGACCCGTAAGTGTCCTCAGGTGTATTTCTGTTCCTTGCAAACAAGCCATTTTTAAGAAGCACATAGCAACCTGTTCCATTATATTTAATACCAAGTAGCAACATTTTTATTTCCAGAAGGATTACAGGAAGGCTGATTTTGTCTCCAGAAAAAGCCCCTTTTATAATTTAAGCTAATGGGCTTAGGTTTGGGTTATATCAAAGAATGTATTTCATGACTAAGTAAACAATATTTATTGTTGGGCCATGTATAGTTCTAGGGTGGCATTTCCTTTCTCGTATAACACTTTCCCTGGAATTAATTAGTTGCCTGATATTTTCATTTTCTTTGTTTTTTTGTAGCCATCCATTCACCGATCTAAACCCTCCATCGGAACTCGGCTGCCGATCCGTTTGTTCTTTTGAGACTTTCCCCCTCCAGCCCTTCCCGCTCCTTCCAGGCATGGCTGCTCTGTGGATTCCGGGCGGCCCGTCCCCTCATTCCCCAGTCCCACCGCGTGCTTCTTGTGCCAGCTGGCCTCTTTCTTGCCTCCTCTGCCTCTTTTCCCTGCCTCTTGTCATTGAAATGCATCCTCCCTGAGCTTCCTGTGAAAAGGTTCATGGCAGGAAAAGTCTTTAAAACATCTGAAGGCTAAAACTGTTTTTGTTCTTCACTCATGCTGATTGATAGTTTGGTCAGTTTTCCTCCCAGTGTTGAAGTCATTGCTTCATTTGTGTCTAATTTCCCGTGTTTAAGTCAAGAAGTCAAAATCGAATATAAGAAGCTTAGCTGCACCATTAGCGATCTAAAATTTCAATGAATTTCACACTTCTAAAATATCACCGCACAGCTCCAAGGCCCTGGCCGGGTGTGCTCCTGTCTCAGCCCTGCTGCTGGGTACTCCGAGGGCTCTTTAACTTGAAAACTTGGCTGCGGTTCCGCAAAATTGTCTGGCACCCTTTCTCCGACAGATTCTTCCCTCTGCGTTTCTTGTTCTCTCTCGCTTCTGTGCCGGTTAGGCTGATGTTGGGCCTCCTGGATTAGCTTCATTTTGGTTTTTGTTTCTCTGTTACGGTCTTTCTGAGTCTTTTTGTTCCACTTTCATTCACAGTTGATGGTATTCAATCAGAACTATCAACGCTTCAGTGCACATGTGGAAGTAAGTTTCAATGAAAGTCAAGCTGGAGGGTGGTTGGGGCAGTGGGTACATTCACACCTGTTGGGTACAATGCATGCTCTCTGGGCGAGGGGCACACTTACTCGAGTAACTTTGACTCAATCTGTACCAAAAAAAGTAAATAAGCAAAACTTGTGCAACCCCTAACATTCTGGAATTTAAAAATAAAAACTGGATGGTATTCTCTTTCTCGCTATTTCTGAATATTTCCTCTGTATATAACATCTCATTAATTGTATTAGAGATAGCTATGCCAGTGAATGACAATGATTTAATCCTAGGAACTATACACTATAGACAATGACAAACAACTCCCAACATTTTTTTTTTTTTTTGAGACAGAGCCTCAAGCTGTCACCCTGGATAGAGTGCAGTGGCATCACAGCTCACAGCAACCTCCAATTCCTGGGCTCAAGCGAGTCTCTTGCCTCCGCCTCCCAAGTAGCTGGGACTACAGG
>CAUYON010167316.1:0-18428 GCA_963573935.1 Arctocebus calabarensis
GGCCTGCTAACGATGACAACTACAACAACAACAACAACAATAACAAAATAGCTGGGTGTTGTGGCGGGCACCTGCAGTCCCAGCTACTTGGGAGGCTGAGGCAAGAGAATCGATTAAGCCCAAGAGTTTGGGGTTGCTGTGAGCTGTGACATCATGGCAGTCTACTGAGGGCAACATAATGAGACTCTGTCTAAAATAAATAAATAAATAAAATGAAATAAAATAAGGAATTATTCCTTGAATAAGGTATATGAGTTAAAAAAGACTTTTAGAAAGAAAAGTTAAGAGTTATGAGATTTCCATGATAGAAAATTTCTAATTGCTTGTCACAATGCTGCCATTAAAAGCTTAATGAGGCCAAAGGATTTGAGATCCAAATACTGTACTTCATACAAATAGAACCAATTTTCTGAAGTCTCTGGTTTAAGTCCTGTGTTGATTTAGTCAGATTACATTTTGTTCAATTTCTACAATTTTATGCAGTTCGATGTTATTAAAGAAGCCCTTTACACAGTCTTTAGAGTTACTTAGAAAGTCACAACAGTGTAGGAGATGCTTTAGTAACTAATATTAAATATGTTCTTTATTATCATTATTGTGTAAAAAGATACAATATTAGATGATGTTAAAAATAATAAAAGTTCCAAAAGGCAGCTGGGCACAGTGGCTTACACCTATGATCCTAGCACTTTGGCAAGCTGAGAAGGGGGGGATTGCTTGAGCTCGGGAATTCAAGACCAGCCTGAGCAAGAGTGAGACCCTGTCTCTATTAAAAATAGAAAAACTAGCCAGGTGTCATGCTGTATTCAAGAGGCTGAGGCAAGAGGAACTCTTGAACCCAAGAGTTTGAGGTTGCTGTGGCCTATGATGCCGCAGCACTCTACCAAGGGTGACATAGTGAGACTCGGTCTCAAAAGATAAATAAATAAATAAAAATAAAAATAAAAAGGCCAGGTGCAGTGGCTGAGTACTGTAATCCCAGAGGTCTGGAAGGCGGAGGCAGGAGGATCACCCAGGAGTTTGAGGCTGCAGGGAACTTTAAGTGTACCATTGCAGTCTAGCCTGGGTGACCTGGCAGGACACTATCTCTAAAAAAAGAAAAAAAACCCCAATACTAAACATGGATAACTGCTAATAGAGAATCTGGAAATTGGGTAGATAGGGATTAATTGTGAGTGTAAAAAAGATTGGAGCAGACAGAGAAATATTATATAGTAGAAAAGGTAAAAGCTGAGAAAACTTTGCTAAAGAACATAACTGATTATGTAGTTCTGGGCTTGTTCTCCAAGTTCAAAGGTACAAAACACATTTACATCAAGTGTGTTTATTTTTCATTTTAATCAAAACAAAATGGTCTAACAAGATGAAATTTTGGTTGCTGACTTCTATCACAGAAAAGGAGAGATCTCCAAACCATTTTGTTAATGGAGAAATGATACTCTGACGGTTGGCCTCGTTTATCATTCTGACCTGTTTAACATTTGGATAATATCACAAATGAGCGAACATTTTTCAATATCCTCTTTTAATTTTTTTTTTTGCCGCATTTTACGCATTTCATAATCTGGAGTTACGTCATTTATATGAACTAAGCCTGCTGAAACCATTCGAGGACTTGAAACTTTTCTGGGGTAGTTTTCTCGTCTTTTGTTAACCTCTGGAGCAGTATATGGTCTTGCAGAACGTTTTGTACGATTATGGTTATCATCTGGGCTCTTTCCTAAAAGCCTTGTTCTTGATTTTGCTTTTGTAAGATGATCAAATGAGGTCACATTTAAATCCTCGAATTTATCCGAACAGTCCTAAATATTAAAAGATCAAATTGGCAAGTTAAGTTTCTTAAAGGTACATTGTAAATTTATAAAAACTAAAATTTGTAATAGTAATGGTTATAGACAAAGAATGAAAGCATCAAAGGTTTCTTAGGCAGTCCCCAAATTCAAACTGTACACCTAAGGCTTCCCTAGATACTACCTTAAAAACCATGCTTCAAAAAAATCTTATTGTCTCAAAGCATGTTACTTCAAAAGAGATGGAAGCTATGAAGCTGGAAACCAAAAAACAAGGGAGCTGTCCTTGGGCCAGACTCCTAACAAGAGCTGGCCAGCCTACATTGTAATTCCTCTCCACCAACAAACACATCTCTCAACTACCCCAAATATAAATTACGAACTATATTTTTACCTTTTTTACCACCCAAACTTTGATCTTTCATCCTTTAAAAATTAATAAGTATCATATATATGTATGTATGTATATATAGAAAGAAAGAGAACACAGCATCCAAGAATGTGGTTGTAATGTTTACATTAAAATAATTTTTACATGTACACTAGAGTAAACCAGTAAAACATTCAGAAAAATAATTGGAAGGATATACACCAACATAACAAAAAATGTTCTTGTTTTCAAATTTTCTATAATACGGCTATATTTTATAAATATACTAATTTCCAAGTACCCCTAAAAGGGTCTGAATCAATTAGACATCCTCAAATCAACATAAACTAATTTCCTCAGCAGTTTGAGCAGTTTATCCCTTAACACTTTGCAAAATTAGTCACACCAAGGAAATGGGCTGCTTTGATTTAGAGATAAAATAGGAATGGATTAATACAATTGGGGGGATCAGGGAACACTGAGCAGGACTAATCATTAGGGCAGCCAGAAAAATATTTCCAAAAAAGAAGGTATAAAATGTGTAAGGACAAATTCTACTTATTTTGCATTTTTGCCTAAGTTTTGAGAAGGCAAGGAAATATTCTTCCTCTTCCCTCTTATGTACACAGAACAAATAGGTGAGCCACATTAAGAGAATTTCTGCTGTGTTAGTGAGTAATATATAATTTTTGCTTCACAGCTAATTTAAGTGGCCAGTGGAAGGGCATGGAGACTCACACCACTCAACACAAAAGAGAGAAATTGAGTTCTGGATGCTCCCACAACTCAATTTCTAGATTTTAGAAAATCTAATAGTGAGTCTTTCTGATTGTTTGACAAACACCCTTTAACCACTCAATTCACTGCTGTCAACTTTATTAGAGAGAAAAATTTAGTAACAGTTGATTAACAGGGGGAAATAAGGAGAACTCTGTTTCTTGCCCACTTTTGGGATAAGGGTTCTGAGATCCTATGTGATCTTTTACCATTTAACATAAACATAATTTCTCTAAGATTCATAAACAAAACTTTCTTGTGTTTCTGTTAAACAGTATAATTTTTTAAACAAACGGATATTTATTTTGCTTTTATTTGAAAAGCAATGTTAAAGATTCCATTTATCTAAATGAACTTTAGAAAGTCCTCTGTAAAAACTATAAACCCACTGTCTACTATTCTTTTCCTAGTGTGTACACAAGTGTATGGATACACACTCACTTGCTCAACACAAAACTACTGAATTTAGACAGCAAAGTTCCAAAATTGAGAGTGTAAACTATACTGATATTTTACCCTGCCACTACATAGTTAATATTTATCCATATAGCGTATGTAATATATGGTTATATAATATTTACCCTGCCACTATAAAATAGCTGATAATTTGCTTTACTGTGGAAAACAAATTCAAAGCAACTATTCTGAAATTAGATTTATTTTCTTATTCAAAGGTAGAATTATACAACAACAAATTATCAATTGAACAGCAGTTTCAGAACTCACAAGTTTTCTCAATTACAGGCCATGCCTCCTAGGCATGCTAATAAACAAAATCAGAAATTCAAAAAATTAAGTCCCTTCCATTCCTAGGTTTCAACTTTGTTTTAGAATGCTTTGTATTATACAAAGTCAGCAGCATATTTACCTTTCTAATTGTTTTATGTTAATAGTAAAAAATAGATTTGCATTCCCGTTTCTTAGCACATGATATGTAGTGGTGAAAGAAGACTAGAAGTTAAAATTTTCAAATTCATAATCCAATAGATGATAAATTTTACATATCCCTAATTTTTAGCAGAATAGCTGGCACATAGTAGGAGCTTTGTATTCATTTAATAAAGTAAAGATAATTCAGCTGTGTGAAAAAAATCTATATGTTTATAGTTATATCTCCAAGAAAAGAAAATCCCAGCTACGTTTCCACAGAACATGGCTTACTGCCAGTGGCTGTAAAAGTTGTGTCTCACAATAGCCTCTAGCTAATTTTACTCAGAGCTAAAACCCAGACATTTTACCATAGGAAGGGCTGTGCACTCTGGCCTGTCTGCCACTTTTTGTAATTCATGACCCAGAAAGGGTGCCCTTTATTTACGTCATTAAAAGGTGCAAAGTGTGTTAACATTCTCCCCCCCCCCCCATTTCCTCATTATATTTTAAATCAGATGAAGTGATATTTAAAATTCAGGAGAATTTTTTCATTTGGAGGTCTGTATTCCTTGGGAGCAATTAAGGTCACACACACTTGCATGCAGACATAATACGCCCTAAAGTAAATTGTTTACAGAACTTTGCCAAATACAGAAGTAGAACATTTAGAAAAACATTATTACATGTATAGTTTTTCTTGCAGTCCAGTGAGGCAATGTCTTTGGAACAGATTTCTTTAGATGAATTTTTGTCGCAGGCAGTGTGCTTGGTAGTATCTTAGCTATCCTGTTAAATGACTTCTTTGGTTTGGCAACATGGACTCTTTCTTTTTGGACCTTGGGTTTTGGGTTTTCTCTCTTCAATACTTCAGGGAAGAGGAATGATTTGGGGTTTTTCTTATCTTCTACAGCTTTATATTTGAACAACTGTGATTCAGAGAATTTGGCATATTTTTCATTAAAAATTTCATTTGGTTTTATATAATGAGTTTGTATTTCTTGATTATATGGCGCAAATGTTACTAGATGTTTTTTATTATTGTTGTTATATCCTTTCAATCTCTGACAATACTGGTCTTCAAATTTTGATTTCTCCCCAGTCTCTGAATTAAAGTGAGTTAAAGTATTAGTCTGCCAAGAAGGGGGAGTAAGTCTGTTTAAGGATTCTTCATCTTCCCTTGGCATTTTGCAAAGAGGGATTCTTGGATATGGTGACAACATTGCATCAGGTTTTTCCTCACCAGTTGATTTATAGATGTTACTATGATCCTTTTTTTCAAGTGGCTTCAGTGTCCTTTCAAAGCTAACTTTTGATTGAGTTGTTTTTGATTTACTACCCCAATTATGTGGGTCTTGAATCTCTGTTATACTAATACAATTTTCTGCTTGAGGAAGTGGCAAGAAACCATGTTCTTTCCTTTGTTTCTTAAACAGTGTATCTGTAGGTCTTTCTGATGATTTATTTAACGGAATTGCCTGGATATTTTTCTTGGAAATGGATTGTATTTTTATATAAGTTATTGTTTTAGCTTCTTCTTTAGGTTGATAAATTTTCTGTTCCTTAATTATTGATGAATTGTCTTTTAAACTGTGTAAAGGAAAATATTCTTTTTCTTCCTCTTTGATCACTTCTTTTTCTCTCAATTTATTCTCAGGAACCTTTTGTGAGGCAGTTTCTTGATCAATTTTTGGATATTTATTTTGGTTTGCTGAACGGTCCTCTATAGAGTGATTTTCATCTTTAAAAGGTGCACCTATCTTTACGTATTTTAATGGTGTACAATTAGAATTAAGCAAATTTATATGCTGATCAACCCCCTTTAATTGCCTTTCTGTCATTAGTCCTGATTTTGTAAGTTTTTCTATAAAAAGGCTCTGGAGGTGTTTACTCAACTCATCTTTCAGATTTAACAATTCATTTTCCGATAAAGCTAACAGATAGTTTTGTAGAGATTTACTTAAAGGATATTTCATGTTTATTTCAAGCCTTCTACCAAACCCCCCCTTTGAAGTATCTTGTCCTAACTCATGAAAAGACATTGAGGCACTTTTAGTTTTTAGAGAAGATATACTTGAATGTATAGTCTCAGATTCTTTCTCATTAAATAAATTGCTTTCTGAAAGGTTTTTTTGAAAATAGCTTTGGAGAATTTCATTTAAAAAAGATCTTAGCTTTATTTCTAAATGTTTATCTATGAAATTATGATTAAAATTGTTTACAAAAGACATGATTTCTTTTACAGTTTCTGAATATTTCTCCTGAAAAATGTTTTGTCCTTTTGGTTCTGCTTTCTCATTCATTAAATACAAATTTTGATAGATTTTTGGTAAGTCTTCCCTAGCAATATGTCCTGATTCTGAAAGTCTTTCCACCAGGTAATGCTGAATTTGTTTACTTAACTCGGATTTTAAATTTTTCACTTCTGACTCTGAAAGTTGTTCTAGAAACCCACGCAGCTTTGGACCCAAAATAGATTTTCTGTCTAGTTTGTCTGTTTCATCAATATTCTCTTGGATTTCTTCAAGATGTTCTGTATCATCTGGAAAAGATTGTTGAATTAGTCTTTCTAATTCTTTATCTGGTTGTTTTATTCTTTCGGACTGATTATATTCGAAAAAACTATTAATGACATTTTTTAGAAAGGATTTTAACTTCATTTCATCTGACAGTTTACTACCCATTAATGAGTTAGCTAAATTTCCTATAGTAGAACTTAGATCATTTTCTTCTCTATCAAGCCACTGACTACGACTTGGCAAACTTGTTTCTTTTTCTGATATTGAGTGATATCTTGAATCCCGTGGAGGTATGTTTTGGCTCTCTTCTGGAAGTTCAACTATATTAACAGAAGGGGTATCTTTGGAAATGATGGGTATAATCTGCTCTGAAAGAAGTTCTGTTTTGCTTTTGATTTCTGGATAATCTTTTGTAAAATGGTTCAGCTTTTCTTCTGGAATGGCTATCTCTGTACTCAGCAAAGTACTCTTCTGTTGTTCTTCATCTAATTCTATCACTTTGATGATCCCAGATTCTAAAAGAGTATTTACAGGAAATGCTTGTATTATCTGACTTATAACAGATTGGGCATGTGGCAATTCTATTTCATCATCAGTATTTTCATTGTAAATTGGAGAATGTGAAGATGAACTTCTCCCCAGAGGTGTGGATGATTGAGCTGTCTCCAATGTTAAGAAGTTTGGTGCAGTGAATATTTGGTTTATGAAACAGTCATATATATTGCCACTTAAACCTGATCTGGGGCTCGATGTTTCACTTATTAAATGTTTCTTTTTGAAACTACTCTTTTTTTTCACTGGAAAATCTATCACATCAGCCTCTGAGTGTTTTTCAGAGACACGTTCTTCTAGGGATTTTTCCGGTCCACCTTCTGGAAGTGAACCTACAGGAATATTTTTAATTAATTGACCTAAAAGAACCTTTGAATTTAAAATGTCCTTTTCTGAAATCTGGCTGTTTAAATCTTGAGTTCTGTCCAATGCCCAGTCTTCCCTACTATTTGATGGTTTATCGTGAATGCTTAGAAGTGGAGAATTACTTTTCTTTCTTACTTCAGTGTTCATACCCAGTTCTGGTTTAGAAAATAATTTGTCTGAAAGGTCTTGCAGATTTTTACTTAAAATTGACTTGAGTAGCATTGATTGTTTTAGATTTTCTATATGGGAGGTAAGACTTAATGACTTTGAAAGACGACATGTATATCCATTTCCGGTTGCTGATGATTCTCCTTTGAAACATGGCAAAGCTATATTTGGTAGACTTTCTTTTACTTTATTCTTAGAACCTAAAATCTTTGTTGTGTTGTTAATAGGATCATAAGTTAATTTATTCTTCATGTCCAAAGCTTTTACTGTGTTGATAGTAGGATCCTGGGCTAACTCAGTCTTAGTTTCTAAAGCCTTTTCGGTGTTGACAGTGGGATCATGAGGTAGACTATTTTTAGTGTCCAAAACCGTCTTTCTTGTGAAGCTGTTAGGGTCACAGCCCCAGTTTTTATAAGTAGTAGGTCCTGCAATTTTTGAACGTGATGGATAAGGAGGATCTTGGTCTTCATGTTCTATAACCTCTGTACTTAAAATGTTTCTGTATTTGTATATATCTTGGTCTGTCTTTATTCTGACTGACATTTTTTGATTTATATTCCTTAGAAAAGGATCAAAACCGTCCTTGTTGAATTTCTGAAATTGCAATATTAAAAAAAGGTAAGACATTCTTGTAATATTGACTTTGAATTTATAATAAATTGTCTAGTTAATTTTCTTTGAGCAATCTGTCAATTTAGCTATTCATGCTTCTACCTTCCACAAAAGGGGAAAGTCAACTTATCCCTTTACATATTTACCATTTTAGTAGCAATGTAGAATTTTTTTAATTAGGCAAAACAAAGGGTATCCCATAAAAAGTATCATAAATATTCTCTAGACTCTGACTCAGGGGCATATATCATCTGCTATTAAGTCTGAGAGTTTCAACCATGGTGATGAGCTCTGCCCAGGCCTTAACATGTCACAGTAGAATCCTGCTTTTTAATGCACACTATATAATGTTTCAGAAATAGTTAAGGGAGAACAGTATGAAACACTTGGGACTATGGTGAAATTTCACTGTGATATTGATTGACAGCTTTGTAGCTCTGAGATCAGGCTATTTTATCATTGAATCAGCCATCAAAATGAAGTTTCTTATTTAAACTTTGATCATCCAACCAAAAAAGAAAAATGTGGAAAAATCAGCTATTTGTTTTATTTTATTTCACCCTAGTAGTTCAAAGTTCATTACAATGGATACAACTAATTATAACTCCTTGGTAAATTCTAGTGGATCCCCAGGGGACAGATTAAGATTTTCCTGGGGTTTTTGTTTTTTTTTTTTTTGAGAAATATAGATTCCCAACTTTTGTTTCCAGGTTGAGATTCATTAGGCTGGAAATGGACCTAGACACATGTATTTTTTTTTTTTTTTAAGATAGGGAGCTGTTTCTAGAGAATCACCTGGTTTCAGAATGTTAAATTACATGAAGTATTGAAGAAACCTAGTAATTAAATATAACTGACATCAGGATCAGATAACATAAGACTCACCTGAAATTTTGGGTTGAATTCTATATATTCTGGTCTGAAAGATGGTGAATTTTTTTCTTTTGGTGAAAAAGCCACCTTATAAAAAAAGAAGTTTTCATTTTAGACTACTTATAATGCAAGGATATTTCCCAAGATTTTATTCTTTCAATAAAAATGTTAAAACCTAAATAAAATATTTTTCTCATAACTATTATACTTGCCAATTATCAAAGAAATATGTGTGTACATATGTATGTGTATGTGTGTATAGATACACATATATGTAAATAGCTTCCTTGGTATTTCAATATTCACCCTATTGAATTTGTAAAGTCAAAATAATACACAGCAACTTCAAGTAGAAAGAAAAAGCAGGTGTGAAATAGAATTGTCAGAACAAATGTAATCTGACTTAAAAATGTTGTAAAATGCTTTTAGATGATAAATGACAGGTGATATTATACTGAAATAGCATTGTCAATGATTGCAAACCTGACTTGTTAAATAATACTTAAAAGTGCCTGGCTGAGTGCCATGGCTCCTGCCTATAATCCTAGCACTTTGAGAGGCTGAGATGGGAGGATTGTTTGAGGCAAGGAGTTCAAGGCCACTTTGGAGTGGAGTGAGACCTTTTCTCTACAAAAAATAAAAAATTAGCTGGGTATTGTGGCATGAACCTGCAGTTCCAGTTACTTGGAAGGCTGAGGCAGGAGCATTGCTTGAGCGCAGGAGTTTGAGGTTGCAGTGAGCTATTATGATGCTCTAGCCTGGGTGACAAAGCAAGACCCTGTCTCCAAAAACAAAAAAGGCTTTAAAAAATTGGTGCTAAATCAAGATATATAGGAACAATTATAGAATCACAGATTCACTGAAATTTTAGAAATGATCCAGTCTTAGTTCTTAATTTATGCAAGCTGAAATTCATTGCCCCAAGTAACCTAGCCTAAATTCTAAGTGTCCTAAGTTTTCATCAGATGCTCATTCCACCACACACAATCAAGGTAGCAGTAAGGGAGACTGAGTGGCTTTAGAAGCAGCATAATGTCCATTCACATTACCAACTCATACAGAGAATACGCGACATCATCTCTTTATACAACACTCAGTACTTCAAACCATTTTCCTATACATTTATGTCCTTTAGTCTGTAGGGGGTCCATTGTACGTCAAATTAATTAAAATAACAATTCAATAAGTGATATTTTTAACAGAGATACTTTTGGATTATTTTAAGGTTTCACTGTTACCAAGCAGTTAACCTGACTCTAATTCCTAAATCTTCAATATCTTCCTACTTTTGCTGTTGTTCATTGCCCTCACATACTGACTAAATTATCTCTGCAAATTTCTGAACATTCCCCAGTATAGATCTCTTCTTCAGCTAAGTGTGTCTACTGCTGTTCTTGAAATACACCTTGTACTTCCATACACTTTTTTTAGTTCATTTTGTTTTTCTTTTCTTGAATTTCCCCAAATCTCCCTTAAAACCAGTTTAAATCCTAACATTGTAAAGTTCATGGCTTTAAAGAAATTTAATGGAAACTAAAAAGTAAAAATAAATGAAACATGTATGATAAAGAAGTAGAAGAACCAACAGTAGAAAATATGACTCCTTTTTTGTAAAAAACAAAACAAATACTAGCCCCTAATATAAGCATGGAAAAATGTGTGAATGGATTCAAAATGCTAACATTATTTTTTCAAGGGAGTATTTCTGAAGGAGAAGAAGGTGGGCACTGTTAATTTTTATTCTAAGTTTGTATAATTGATTAGATAACCATATAATACTTTTTTAAATAAAAAGCTTCAGTATAGTTATATCAGGGGCGAGGCAGGGGGAATGCTCTAACTAGTCATCTTAGGAATCTAGGAAAAGGCAACAGACCAACACAGGAGTTTCAGGATGGTATTCACATGTGGGTTTACTCTCCTACTTCCTAAGGTTCTACTATATTCACAGAAAAAGAAAGAACCAATGGCAATCCTGGAAATTGGTAAGGTGAGATCCCAGGATCCAGAAAGTTTAAGAACATTCAGAAACTATGAAAGCAGACAGAATTGACTTAATGGAAAAACCCAATCAGGAAAATCAGCTTTAAACATCAGAAATTAGGTAGGCCTGAGAAGCAATAAATTCAAAGTTGGTATATATGAAGAGAATCATATCATGGGGTAATTTTCATACTTATTAGTTAAAAGAATGCATTTGGAAGAGCTGAGTCTCTTGGGCTCTTCTTCATTACCTCTCTTTCTCCGTGCACATGGAGCATTCACCACTTGTGTTTCCCCAATGACTCATCCAAACACCAAAAAAACTGTTTTCTAAGGAAACCCTGGCATCTGCCTGGACAGAGATCTCAAATAAGTTTCAGGCCTTGATGGAGAAGCATAGTAGAGCTTGCTGAAACTCACACATCTACATCAGATAACGGAAGGAGGACAAAAAGAAAGGAAAGGAAGTTCCATCCAGAAACATGTTGGTTCTTTAGAAATGTAAGGTCCTCAACCATCTTGCCTGCCCTTTTCCATCCCCACACACCCTCTTTCCTCCTCACATGCCCTCTTCCACCTCTGCACACCCTCCAGGGAAGCCTGGCACGTACACAGAGCATATCGATACAATCAACATACTCCTCCATTTATGCACACAAAATTACCAAATTCACCAGATATATGAGGAAAATCAACGCATGTAAGTGAAGAATCAAGAAGAACTAACAGAACTGAAAAAGACTGAAACTGGACCAGCACCTCTAACCACTTACAAAAATTGACTCACAATGGATAAAAAGTTTAAATCCAAGATATGAAATGATAAAAATCCTAGAAGAAAGTGTGGGAAAAACTCTTAGTGATATCAGCCTGGGAAAGATTTTATGAAAAAGA
Source organism: Arctocebus calabarensis (assembly GCA_963573935.1). Classification (NCBI taxonomy): domain Eukaryota; kingdom Metazoa; phylum Chordata; class Mammalia; order Primates; family Lorisidae; genus Arctocebus; species Arctocebus calabarensis. Next base: position 11,772 of record CAUYON010167316.1, read on the forward strand.
CTCCGTTGGCAATTGCAACATCAACAAAAGTAAATAAATGGGACTTAAGTAACCTTAAAAGCCTTCTGCACAGCCAAAGTTAAAATTAAAGCAAATAGGCTCGGCGCCTCTGGCTCAACGGCTAAGGTGCCAGCCACGTACACCTGAGCTGGTGGGTTCAAATCCAGCCCGGGCCTGCCAAACAACAATGACAGCTGCAACCAAAAAATGGCTGGGCGTTGTGGTGGGCACCTGTAGTCCCAGCTACTTGGGAGGCTGAGGCAAGAGACTTGGTTGAGCCCAGGAATTGGAGGTTGCTGTGAGCTGTGATGCCATGGCACTCTATCCAGGGTGACAGCTTGGGGCTCTGTCTCCAAAAAAAAAAAAATAATAATAATAATTAAAGCAAATAGACACCTGGCAGTGCCCATAGCTCAGTGGGTAGGGCACCAGCCACAAACCCCAAGGCCAGAGGGTTCAAATCCAGCCCAGGCCAGCTAAAACAACAATGACAACTGCAACAACAATAACAACAACAAAAATATCTGGGCATTGTGGTGGGTGCCTGTAGTCCCAGCTACTTGGGAGGCGGAGTCAGGAGAATCGCTTTAGCCCAGGAGTTGGAGGTTGCTGTGAGCTGTGACACTATGGCACTCTACCCAAGGCAACAGCTAGAGACCCTGTCTCAAAAAAAAAGGAGTAACCCATGTTACTAATCTGACAAAGGCTTGATAACCAGAATCTATAGAGAACTCAGTGAGGTTGCTGTGAGCTATGATGCTGCAGCACTCTACCAAAGGTGACAAAATGAGACTCTGTCTCAAAAAACAAACAAACAAAAAATACCCCAAACCACCTTGAGATATTGCCTAACCCCGGTGAAAACAGTCCACATCACAAAGTCCCAAAGTTGCAGATTGCTGGCACAAATGTGAAGAAAAGGGAACACTTTTACATTGTTGATGGGATTGCAAACTAATACAGCCTTTATGGAAAAAAGTATGGAGAGTCCTCAAAGAACTCAACATAGACCTTCTATTTGATCCCATAATCCCATTACTATGTATCTACCCAGAAGAAAAAAAAAATCATTTTACCATAAGGACATTTGCACTAGAATGTTTATCACAGCTCAGTTCACAATCACTAAGATGTGGAATCAACCCAAGTGTCTATCAATCCAAGAATGGATTAATACACTGTGGTATATTTCTACCATGAATACTATTTAGCCACTAAAAAGTTGGAAACTTTACATCTTTTGTATTAACCTAGATGGAATTGGAAGCATTCTCTTCTGAAAAGTATCACAAGAATGGAAAAGCAAATATCCAGTGTACTCAATACTAACTTGAAACTGGTAAATGAACAAATACACATCCACACAAGAGAGAAACTCAATTAAATTCAATCGGGGGGAAGGGAGAAGTAAGGAGGGAGTAGAGGGAAGGAGGGGGGGAGCTTGGCATGCTCTCACCTAATAGGCGCAACGTGAGGGTACATGGCACATCTCCTGGGTGAGGGGCACAACTACAACAGGGACTTTTCCTAACCAACAATGTACTCTAATGGTTTGTACCCTCATATTAATCTGTACATCTGAGTATTAGTTTACAGTTGCTCTCTGCTTCCTTCATTCCTTACTCCAACAATGGATTAACAGTTACATATGATCTACCCTCACATGTAATATATACATTTAATCTTAAAGATAGCCATCCATTTTATGATGTTAGCTTTAGAAAAAATATACTTAGTGAAAAACAAAAAGAAGTGCATTGGTGCATTTAACTCAGAGCTTTGAGGGACAGGCATGGATGGCCCTCATAGGCATTCTCTCTTCATTTGGTAGGAAAAGGACTACTGCTAGCTCTTGATATAAGAGAATAAAGACCTCCTTTTTTAATATTCTTAAATTACATGGTCATCCTTACAGCCACAGAGGCAGAGTGTTAGGGAATGGAGTTGGGGAGAGGAAATCCTCAGGAAGGAGTGCTAATGACAAAATATGTTTACTATATGGAAAATTTAATAACTGTCATTGAGAAAATTGTAAATTTCAGCAAAGATATTGGTAGATTCTTAAGTTATACCAAAATAAAGTTGAGCTAAATGGAAAAAGCACATACTAGGAAAGAATGTAGTAAAAACATCTAGGAGAATATGGACATAATCTTGGGGAGGAGAGGACCTTCCACACAAGATATAAATCAATAGCCACAAAGGACAAAGTGCAACATTAAACCACATTAACATTTAAAATGTCTATGAGCCCAAATAAAAAATAGCATAGGCAGCAAATTATTATCTAAAATATATAAAGCATTCTCACATATAAATAAGGAAACATACAACCCATTTATAAATATGTTATAAACAACAGAAATACAAATGGATAAGAAACACATGGAAATTGTTTGTTCTCCTTAATAATTAGCAAAATGCAAATTAAAATATCAGTGGATTATTATTTTTATGTATCAAATTAAAAGTAAAATGTGAGTATGGGATAATGGGTAGTTTTCTACATTTGGATGCAAATGCAAATTAGTAAGTATTTATCAACATTAAATATACACAGGTGAATAAAGATAATACTTACCATTTAGCAAGTGCCTATTATGTTCCAGGCCCTTTAAAATTCTTTGAAATAGGTGAAAGCATACTCATTTTGCAGGTGAGAAAACTGAAACTCAGATGTAAATTGCCCAAAGTTATATGACCATGGAAGTGGAAGAATCTGGATTTGAACCTAGCTATTTCTGCCTGTAAAATCCAAGCTCTTTTTACTATATCATACTAGTACTTTTACCACCATCAAATACTGCCTTTCATTGGTGGGTAAAATTAAATTCCCCTTCCCTCCCCACTTTTCTTGCGTCCTGACTTTTAGAGAAATGATTTAGGATCTAATCAATGTCAGGGTTTTAATAGAAGCTAATTAAGCTACATCTTGACAATCTTAATTTATGAAGGGGCTCTAAAAATGTGAAGGAACTATTGAAAGACTGTCACCTGAATCAGCTATGAGTTGAAAGAGAAGTTATCAGTTCTTTCCAATTCAGATTAGTACTCCAGATGTTTGCCTTAAAATATTGCATTTCTTTAACACACTGTCTACCTTGGTTCATAAAAAACTCTTCTTTTAACTTCAAACAACTCCAGAGTTTATTTTCCCATAGAATTCTGAAGATCTTGCGACTTGCTTATGAAGCAATTAGCTTAGACTTTTTGGAATTTGTTCTAGAACTCTGAGATGTCTTCAGTTTATAAGCCTGTTGCCCTAGGCGATAGATTCTTTCAGTATTCTAAGTTTGTTAAGTGTATAGACTGGAATTTATCTTGTTCAATTTAATTTCTTTGTATTTGCTGTGTCTGACTACCACTTGTAAGAAAAATGTTGAAGGTAAGTTTTCTTTTTCCTTGAAAAATTATATTTTTTTAAAAATTAAACTTTTATTTTGAAATGATTATAGATTCACATGCAGTTTGTAAAAATAATAAAAGAACCCATGTAAACTCTCTTTTTTTTTCTCTTAGAGATAGGGGATTGCTCTATTTATTGCCCCAGGCTTAAGTGCAGGGGTGTGATCATAGCTCACTGTAACCTTTAACTCTTGGGCTCAAGCAATCCTCCTGTCTCAATCTCCAAAAGTACTGGGATTATAGGTGTGAGCCACCATGCCTGGCTCCCATGTTTTTTAATTTATTTCCCTCGATAGTAATATCTTGTAAAACTGTAGAATAATTTCACAACTATGGCATTGACAGCATATAGTTAAGATATGGAGGCCCGGCGCCTGTGGCTCAACGGGCTAAGGCACTAGCCACGTATACCTGAGCTAGCGGGTTCAAATCCAGCCCGGGCCCGCCAAACAACAATGACGGCTGCAACCAAAAAATGGCCAGGCGTTGTGGTGGGCACCTATAGTCCCAGCTACTTGGGAGGCGGAGGCATGAGACTCGCTTGAGCCCAGGAATTGGAGGTTGCTGTGAGCTGTGATGCCACAGCACTCTACCAGGGTGACAGCTTGAGGGTCTGTCTCAAAAAAAAAAAAAAAGATATGGAACATTTCCACGAGGATTCCTAATATGCTTTCATAGTCACACCCATTCCCTTCCTGTTCCCTTCCCCTACTTAATGCACTAATAATCTGTTCTTCATTTGTACAGTTTTGCCATCTCAAGAATGCTGTGTAAATGGTATCATACAGTGTATTAACATTTGGGATTGTCTTTTCTTCACTTGGCATAATTCTCTAAAAATTCATCTGGGTTGTTGTATGTATCAATAGTCTGTTCCTTTTTATTTCTGAGTATTATTCCTAAGTAACTAATCATGGGTTGAAAGTCATCTGTGTTCTTTACAGTTTGAAAATATTATGAATAAGATTGCTATGACCATTTGTGTACGGGTATGTTTTTGTGAATATGTAAATCTTAATTTCTCCGGGATAAAAGCCCAAGGGTGCAATTGCTGGATGATATGGCAGTTGTATATTTAATATTTTAAAAAACTGCCAAACTATTTTTAGGAGAGACTGTAAAATTTAAAATGTTCACCAGCAATTCTTTCACATTGCAGCAGTATTTAGTTTCCTTCTGTTTTTAACTTTGGGTATGAGACGTAGGTCGAGGTTCATTTTCTTTTTGTCCATGAAAGTCCAGTTACTCCAGTACCAGTTGTTGAAAAGACCACATTTCCTCCACTGAATTGCTTTTGTATCAATGTCAAAAATCAACTGGGTATATATATATATATATATATTTTTGAGACAGACCCTCAATCTGTCACCCTGGATAGAGTGCTGTGGCACCACAGCTCACAGCAACCTCCAATTCCTGGGCTCAAGCGAGTCTCCCGCCTCCGCCTCCCAAGTAGCTGGGACTACAGGCACCCGCCACAACGCCCGGCCATTTTTTGGTTACAGCTGTCATTGTTGCTTGGCGGGCCCGGGCTGGATTCGAACCTGCCAGGTCAGGTGTACGTGGCTGGTGCCTTAGCCCGTTGAGCCACAGGTGCTGAGCCAACTGGGTATATTTTTGTGGACCTATTTCTGGAATGTCTATTCTCTCTTATTACTCTCTTGAGTCTTGATTACTCAGCACCAGCACTCTCTTGAGTCTTGATTACTTAATAAAGTAACATGATTCCTCCTGCTTTATTCTTTCTTTATGACTATTTTTGCTATTGTGCCTTTCTACAGATGTTTTGGAGTGATCTTGTTTATGTCCACGAAAAGCTGTAATATAGATAGAAATTGCATTAAATTTGCAGATCAATTTGAGGATAATTAATATCTTTATTATGTTTAATCTTCTAATCTAAGAACATGGTACATCTCTCCATTTGTTTATGTCTTTGATTTCTTTCATAAGCATTTTATAATTTTTAACATTAAGATTCTGCACGTTTTTTGTTAGATTTACTATGTGTAATTTCCTTTGAGTTATTTTAAACATTATTGTGTTTTAAATTTTTGTCTCCGCATGATCATTGTTAGTATGTAGAAATGCTTTTGATTTTTGCATATTGAATTTGTATCCTTCAATCTTGCTGAATTCCCTTGTAAGTTCTAGTGTTTTTGTAGACTTGTTGATGTTTTCTGCATAGACAATTATGGCATCGGAAAACAAAGACAATTTTATTTCTTCCCTTCCAATCTGTATGACTTTTATTTCCTTTCTATGTTAAAACAGAGTGGTAAGAGCATAAATCCTTGCCTTGGTTCCTGATCTTGTACGGAAAGCATACAGTTTTTTACCTTTAAGTATAAATGTGAGCTATGGGGTTTTTGTACATGTTCTTTATCAAGTTGAGAAAGTTAACCTTCTATTACTACTCTGTTGACAGTTTTTATGTAATGGTTGAATGTTGAATTTTGTGAAAAACTTTTTTTGTGTTAATTTATGTTCTCATATAATTTTATTCCTTTAGTCTGTTGATACAGTAAATTACATGGATTGATTTTGAAATATTGAATCAGCCTTGTATATTCAGAATAAATCTCATTTGGGCATAGCATATAATTCTTTTTATAATTTATACATTGCTGAATTTTATGAGAACTTTGAATCTAAGTTTGTGAAAGATACTGATTTGTAGTTATCTTTTCTTTTTTTTTTTACTGTCTTCATATGGTTTTGATATCACAGTAATACTAACCTTATAGAAAGAGTTCTGTTTTTTGGAACAGATAATGTAAAATTGATGATAATTCTTTTTTTTTTCTTTTGCAGTTTTTGGCCAGGGCTGGGTTTGAACCCACCACCTCTGGTATATGGGCCTGGCGCCCTACTCCTTTGAGCCACAGGCACCGCCCTGGTGATAATTCTTTTTACATGTAACATTCTCCTATAAAATTGTCTGGGACTAAAGATTTCTTTTCCAGGAACTTTAAAATTACCAATTCAACTTCTTTGATGGCCATAGGACTACTGAGGTTTCTACTTTCTCTATTTCCTTTAAGTTGTCATATTTATGACCATCTAGTTATTTATATATATATATATATTATATATATATATATATTTTTGAGACAGAGCCTTAAGCTGTCACCCTGGATAGAGTGCTGTGGCATCACAGCTCACAGCAACCTCCAATTCCTGGGCTCAAGCAAGTCTCCTGCCTCTGCCTACCAAGTAGCTGGGACTACAGGCGCCTGCCACAACACCCGG